>PVJD01008731.1:0-69561 GCA_004026545.1 Mormoops blainvillei
CAAGACCATAGACATTTGTTGAAGAAGATACAACATACAAGAAACATTGTACATAGTACAGTGACATACCTCAGTCCCCTTCAATGCAGGCATCTTGAGATCTCACACAGTTCTCCCAGTCACCATCAATTACCTGTTCGTATTTTCCTGAATCTCATTGACAGTCTGAAATCTCTTCCCTTTCAAAGGTGACTTTAGTGTTGGGAAAAGCCAGACTTCGCAGGGCACCAAATCTGGGCTGTAGGGGGGCTGAGTCACCTGGGTGATTTGATGTTTCACCCAAAAACTGCACGAGACGTGATGTGTGAGCGGGCATGTTGTTGTGATGAAGCTGCCAATCACCAGCTGCCCATAGCTGCGGCCTTTTGAAACATCCAAATAGTTTCCACAGAAGGATGTTCAAGCTTCATGCAAAATTCGATGCAGATTTGTTGCTTTACTCACTCAGTCATTTTGAATGTGACGGCCACACTATATACACAGGCTCACTCAACGGCGTCTACCACCCCCACTGACTAGTACAGTGAAGTTGTCATTGTTCACCTATGAGTATTCCAGTCCACTCCTTGGCTGTCAGGTTACATCGATGTCGTGCAGACTGTTCTTGTTATATTAACAGTGGCTGCACTTTTTCCAGACAGACCTTGTATACACATTATAGATAGCAGTGTGCAAATAGGAGTAAAGGATTGCTTAAGTTTGACCCAGAAGCATTACTGCCAGAATCTTAATTCCAGGCACAAAGGACTTCAAAGGCTCTAAGAAAGATAACAGTGAAGGGGATTCAGAGGGTGCCAAGAGATCAGCGTCCGCCGAGTATCCGCAAGACCCAAACCAATAGTGTCGTCTACCCACACAGGTGCTGAGGCAGTTACAGATGTAACCTCCAGCATCAGGAACTGGATATTTTAGTGGTTAGCCACTGGCCTTTCAAACCTCAAAAAAGTGGCTGGATGTTAGGTGGAGAGCTCCAGGCAGTGGTGTGCTGGAGCTGGCTCATGCCAGCTTATGAGACAATTGTTACATTTTTTAGGAGTTTTGTGAGCCAGACTTTAAACTGTGAGTAGCTTAAAATTGGCTATGTCCCCTCTTCCCCAAAAAGCCAGTTGCCAAAGTGTGCCAGCACACCACTGGATACGAAGCTTCTTGTATATACTAAGATAAACCTAGAATTGGAGCTCTTTTTGGTCCTAATACTAAAGTTATCTGGTTTCTTAATCCTTTTTATACCTCAGCATGACCTGGCTTCCAGAGCACTTGGTGGGCCATGACCTTTATCTGTGTTGACCGCGTCTATAGCCTAAGTGTTTCCATATCCTTCACCAACCTTTAGTTTTCCATTGGTGTTACACTGCTGGAGGCCTTAACCAGATCTCAGTTTACCTGCCTTCAGTCCTGATTTATGGCCCTGAAGCCCCAACATCCATGGTGTCTCAGAGAATTATTCAAGATTCGGTTCATTATTTGCATATATATTGAGGAATATTTCTCATTGTGGCAGACAGTGCAGGTGCTCTGTCCTTATCCTTTGGCACTCACCATTTTAGTGATGTCATTTTAGAGGCCAACCACATCTACAGAACACCTGCAGTTTTCTCCCTGAGGACTCTTCTTCAGGTCACTGATCGGGCATATTAAAGGTTAATGCCCCATAAGGAGCCCTTATCCAGTGTCTAGTGGCATTTGGAAGTTAAATACCCCACCTTCCTCATCCCTCCAGTAGAACAGCTCTGATGCATTTTCCACAGCCATTTCCCAAACATCTCCAGTGGAATTGGGCCCCAGTTGCCCATAGAGGCAACCTGTTCGTTAACAGATACCCTATTGTCTTCCTTCCCTTCCCTGTATCACTCTCCCTCTCCCCTGCTGGTGCTCCTGGCATCACCTCCTAAAGAAACTACTTGCACATACATCCTCGTTTCCTGGTCTGACTCTGGGGGAGACCCAGCCTCAGACACTCATCACCCTTGTTTTTATGCCAGTAGCACACTGGAAGGCACTTAGGAACCACATTCTGAAAAATATCTGAATTTGAAGACTCTTGGTTGGAAGAGCACAGATTAAAAAATGTTCAAATTGGCATCTGCCAATCAAGAATCTTCTAATTTAGATAATTTTCAGAATGTGTTTCAGCAAGTGGTGCACGTTGCACTTTTCCCTTTGCCACCATCAGAGTAATGCAAAGAGGGCACACATGTATTTGTTTTTAGTCCTGTGCTTTATTTTTAATTCTGTATAAATAAATACAAAATGACAAAAAGATGTATGCTTACTAAACATTGCATTTAGTTGTATGACATTACACAGTGTATCTTAATATTTCCAGTCTGTAATTGTGTCCTTTAGCTGTTTGTGCATAATTCTATAACTTTTCAAGCACAATTCATCTAGAAGCTGTATCAGCCACCTTTTAGTGGAACCCCTGAGTGCTTACACTTGCAAAAGTTTATTTGGGAAGCATTTCAGCCACAGTGGCTGAAGTCTAGGGATATTTTTGGAAACATCTAAAAAAGTAAAAAGAATTGAGTTCCCAACTATAAGAAAAGATGCACAAAAATCACTAATCATCAGAGAAATGCAAATTAAAACTACTAAGAGATACCACCTTGTACCTGTCAGAATGGTTATCATCAATAAGTCAACAAACAACAAGTGCTGACGAGCTTGTGGAGAAAAGGGAGCCCTTGTACACTGTTGGTAGGTTGCAAACTGGTGCAGCCACTGTGGAAAGCAGAGTGGAGATACCTCAAAAAATGAAAATGGAACTGCCTTTTGACCCAGCGAATCCACTGCTGGGACTATATCTGAAGGAACTCAAGACGCTAGTTCAAAAGAGTATAAGCACCCCTATGTTCATTGCAGCGTTATTTACAATCACCAAGATTTGGAAGCAACCTAAGTGTCTATCAGTAGATGCATGGGTAAAACAACTATGGGACATTTACACCATGGAATTCTACTTGGCTGTAAAAAAGAAAATTTTGCCCTTTGCGACAGCATGAATGGACCTGCAGAACATTATGCTAAGGGAAATAAGCCAATCAGAGAAAGACGAATACCATATGATGTCAGTCATATGTGGAAACTAATGAACAAAGTGAACTGACAAGCGAAATAGAGACAGATTGAGAGCAAGCTGACAGCTATTGGTGGGGGAGGTTACGGGGTGGAGGGATCGAGCAAAAGGGTAAAAGGATTCATGGACATGGGCAACAGTGTGGTGATTGTGGGGGAGAGGGAGGTGGGTGCAGGTGGAAGAAGGTGTAAGGGGAATAAATGGTAATGGAAAAAAATACAATAAAAATAAAATATTAAAAAAGAAAAAGAATAAGGGATAGAGAGGATTTTCTTTTCATGTTTATAAAAGATATGCAGGGGTATAAATCTAGAATACCACCACTATAGTTGTTTCAAGTTTTAGCATTGGACTCAGTTTTTCTGTGTATAATAATTATTTAATAGTATTGATTCTTTTTAAAATTCACTTTTGAACTATGGAAGGTCAATTGCCAAGGTCTGTTAATGACATTCAGTACTACTTCCAGGATTTTTTTTTGTTATTTTTCTACAATACAAGGTCAACTGAAGTGAAAAGTTTAGTGGGCCCCTTTGCTAACAGCCTTTCATTTCTTAATTTGTATAAACACAGGCAAATAAACACAGGCAAATATACCAGCTTGGGATCTTTTATTTCATGACTTTCAGTTAATGGGACTCAGCAGTCTTACAGGTTCAACATCTATATTCCTGTTCAAGCTGTTTTGATGGGTATTTATTACACATTCTTTTAGGACTCCCTCTCAATGGATGTTTTTGAATTTGGTGACTTAAGTACTATGACTCAATGACATTCTTTTTATATTCTTGTGAATCAGTGATGCTGTCTGCAGAAATGAAGATTTGCATGTAGATGATGAAATGTCATCTCAATTTAGTACCCTGGGGAGCATAACACTTGCCCCCAAGAGGGAGGGTCCTGACATCTTGAGCCATGTCTTGGTGATGAGAACTTTTAGTTTTTCTACCCCTACCTAACTCTCCACTCTTGATTGATACTTAATCCTAAAGAATGAATTTTCCAAATTGTAAAGTAAAAATCATTGCCCCTACACCAGGTTTTGAATAGAGACTGTCAGCACCCTCACCCCCCTCTAAGACTACTCGTTCAAGAATGAGACACAAATGAGAATATGCTGCGGTAAGGTTTAAAAAAACTCTCATGTTTAAGGCCAGACATGAGTTTTGTCCTGCTGCCCTGTTGATCTTTGCCAGCTGAAACATACAGCTCTTCATCCTGCCTTGGATTCCAGAAAAAGCTAAAATACTTCTTGAGTTGTAAAACTCGCCAACTGTGCTGAGGGGTATAGTAAGAGAATCTAATGTAAGATGCAAAATCATCATCTGTAATCCATTTTAAAGTGAAATTCTTTAAAAAGAACTCCAGTGATCTTTTCTTATGGAGAAAAGGAACAGAATTGGAAAGTAAAATATATCCGCCTATCAGAAATTGTCTATAGAAGGTATCCAGGTTGCACGATGGCATAATTGCAGGGATACAGAGAAAGGCAGTCTTCATTCTTTTTCCAGACTTAGTGTAGGTTTTAGCAGTGCCATTTTTATAGGCAGAAACTTGAGTGTTGGTCTATCTTCAAGGGAGGCAGGGACTAAGAATCATTTACTAAATATCCCATAAATCTGGAATGTGGTCATATTATTTTGCCATTAGGATGGAAACTTAACTAAGTATACGTCGAAATATTAAAAGGAACTCATTCATTTTTCTCCTTTCCTTTGGCTCTTATTTTCTGGGCTATTTAGGGAAATGTCGATGCTTGAGAGTAAAGCAAAGTGTGCAAAAATCCAAGGGACTAAATTTAGTTCCTGTGGATGTCATCCTACCATAACATATTTCCAGGTTAGTTAACTAAATTAATTGAACATGTGTTTATGAAATGGCATTCTCCAAGGAATTGGTAGTGAAGGCCTGGTGTGACATGCTTACTTTTCTGACCTGGGATTTTCATCTGCATCATGGGTTGACTTCTGAGAGAGGAAGCCAGCCTGGCCTTTCTTCCATTTGTTTGGGAGCGATCACTGATGAGAGAGTGTCCACGCAGAAATTATCTTGTGGATGTTTACACATCCCCCCCAACCCTAGACAGTTTTTTTTCCCTCTGTGTGCGCGCGTGTGTGTGGGGGGGCAGATATCTGATTTCAGTTTCCATGGAAATAGGCTAAATAAGGACTTTAACAGACAGCAGTATGAGTGTAACTTTTTTGCTATTCCCAGCTCAGAACTATTGAGATGAAATCTGAAATCATTCCAGTCCTTTACATTACGAGATCAATATTGTAATTTGGTACCCGTGACATATAATTTTGGATTCAGATTTTTTTTTTGTGACAGTGATAATCATGCATCCATTCAGTTAGCCTTGTGAAATAAACTAAAAATGAAAACCCACCGCCCCAAGCCCCCGACCATTGATTGGGCACCACCTGCATGTATACTGCTTTGTTACTCCCCTCCCAGGCTTTTCTCCTCCCTCTCTGTTCAGGTATTGATCTATAACTACTACATCCAGTGTTTCCTCTCCCCTCAACCCTGAATGCCTGTGGAAGACCAGTGTTCTACAGAAAAGAGAGGCCAGACGTGTATTTGTCTTAGGTTTCTGTTTACTTCCTTTAAACCCAGGCAGTTAGGTACATAGGTTGCTTCCTGCTACAATTTTATCTCCCTGTTTGCGATTACATATTAATCTGAGGCTAGGACATGGGTTTTTTTTCTTCAGAGACAGAGGTATAACATTGTGACCATTAAGCCAAAGAAGGCACCATATGCAAGGTTTTATAAAAAGACATCTGCTAAACAAACAAAACACCCAGATCCCTCTCTGTAAGAAAGGAAGTCATATAAACTTTTTTGATTGCTCATCTGGAAAAAATAGAACAACAAAAAAGAACACATGCTAATTGCTGTTAAAGAGCATTGAGATATCTGAATGTAAAAAAGAAATAAAAGGGGAAAAAATAAAACTGAAGCTATTTCCCAGCCCACTGCCATTTAACTTTTTGGTATGTGTTTCTATCAGAAGATTGGAAAACTGTACAAAAAAGTGAAAACAACAAGTTTGAAATCTTCTTTACACTTGGAATTTGATATCTAGTTTGAAAACTGGATGCTTTATTAAAAGATGGGATTTTAATATGAAAGGGTAGTCAACTAGGGATTGGATGTATTTGCCATGAGCCATTTCCCAGGTTTAGTGTGCTGAAGTGGCTTGGGGGTTCTACAGTCTGTAAATGCCATGTGCCTGCCTGAAATCCTGCCCTCTGGTGAAAGCTGGTCAGATGGAGAGGAACTGTGGGATTGCCAGTCATCAGTGGGATGATTTTCCTGGCTGATTTTGTTTTTGTGTATGTGTGGGATGACATAGCAGGGTTGTCCAACCTTTTGGCGTCCCTGGGCCACACATTAAATACATTGTGACATATAACACAGAAGAGATCTCATAATGTTTTAAGTAAATTTATGATTTTGTGTTGGGACGCATTCACTGCCATTCCCGGATGCAGGTTGGACACCCCTGGACTAAGCTATCCTTTGAAGGGAGGGGCATTGCCTACCATGCCTCCCCCTCCATTATTAGCCTGTTCAAAAGCTGGTGTCCACCATCCAGTCAATTAAATTGTAACTAGATATTGAGAATGAACTGTGTACTCAGATTTGAAATTTAAAATCTTCCAGGTGCCCTTTTCTCCCAGGGTGTCCAACCTTTTGGCATCTCTACACTGGAAGAAGCAGAGTTGTTTTCGGCGACATATTAAATACATTGCAACATGTAATCACAAAAAAATCTCATAATGTTTTATGTTAAATTTTTGATTTTGTGTTGGGCCGCATTCATAGCCACCCTGGGCCACATGCAACCTGTGGGTTGTGGGTTGGACATCCCTGAAAGGTGTCCGAGAAACTCATGTGGTCCAAAATACAGGACATCATTGTTTCCTGAGCTAGTCATTTTTTATGATGTTGATTTTCCTTAGGCATCTTAAAAATATCTTGACTTCAGGTTAAACACATAGTTTATTAATGCTCCTTGAAGGACAAGTGTTGTAGGTCTTTGTGGGAATTTTTTCTGGGCAAGCTTTTGATTAATTCCACCTGAGCAGGTGCTGCCCGTGGTGCGTTAAGGTGGCGTGACTCACACTTTGTGAAGCTCGGGGTGCAATTGCGGTAGTTTTCCCCGTATGGTTCAGTGCTTATCTGTCTCAAAACTGACCGAGCTGAACTAGCTATGTGCTCTAGGATTTAGAGGTTCTTTCTTAGTTTAAAAATAATTTATTACTCCCAGAATTACCTATTTGCTAGTGTGAAGAAACCCAATTAAAATCCTGGGAAACACGACATAAATGTTGGAATCTCTTTTGGAGAAATAGGTAAGATTTCTGATTACTGTCTTAGTGGTTCATCTGAGTGACAAAATGTGATCCTATGATCAGTTGACATGGATATAACTTAAGATTTCATTCTGATTTAGCCCAGAACTTTAGAAAATAATACACAATTTCAGGAATTTCTTTTGGTAGCCATGATAATAAGAGAGGGACCACATTTTGCTACTTAAACTATATTATGTCTAAGGGCGAGGATTGTTTGCAACATCAGTAAATGTTTGGACTCTCTTTCCTTTTGTCACCCAGTAAAATTGAACTACTAAATTAGGAACATTTAACTGTTATGACTATTTCATTATTAATAATTACTGGCATGGGCCATCTTTGATCTTAAAAATAAACCTAAATGCATTGGCTATCTAGACACACTTTTTGTAGCTTTGAAATATTTGCACATTTAGAGGAATGAGAGAAATTTGACCAAGGAACTATTAAAGCCAACATGAAACTTTCCTTGTTTGGGCCTACCATTCAATAATTGTGATCACACCTCTAAGCTGGAGTGTGAGTACAAAACCAAGAGTGGGTGGTTGAATTATGGGGTCAGAGGCAATAGGAATAGAACTTTAGTATGTTCTTGCCAAGTTACTAGGGAGGAATTATGGAATTCAGTAGAAAATGTGGGGTCCTTTTACTTTGTTAAAAAAGTACAAACTTGGGCTCCCTGTGTTTGTCTTACAGAGATTCCTGAACAACCACATTATTCTCAGCTCATGTTTTCAGTCATTCCACACAAATTTGATTCATTTTACCTTCCCAGTAATTACTTTTTTCCTACCACACTGTCTGAAGTTTTGGAACTGTACCAGGGTTCCTTTCCCTAACTCCCCTTAATGTTCACTCCCTAAGAGTGTGTGTGTGTGTGCGTGTGCGCGTGCACGCACGCATGCTGTGAGTTTATGGTCTTGGATAGTTCTTTCTGATACTTGTGTGACTTTTCTCCCAAAGTGGTGTTTCCTATCACCAAACTTCCTTGGATGGCCGGCCTCTTCTTCCTTTCCAATCAAACTAATGCTAAGGCTAAATGGAAAATGTCCACTCCTTTGTAAGACTGGAGATTGGCAAGATGGAATGAGTACGCCATATGTCCTTTCTTCTTCCTCTTGACCCCCTTTCCCCTTGTTTGGATCACAAAGCAAAAATTCTAGATAAATTTCCGCAATTCCAGAGCTTGGGGAGAGATCTCTGTGGTTTTGGCCTTTGCTGTTTTCATCTTTGTCTTAGAGAACTCCATCAAATGCAGTTTCCCACTATAAAGCTGTTAATTGGCAATGTAAATTCCAAGAAACATTCACTTTCCCAGGTTTATTATTTTTTAAAAAGGTTTTATTTTATTTTATTTTCTTCAGAGAGAGGGGAAGGGAGGGAGTAAGAGAGGGAGATAAATATCAATGTGTGGTTGCCTCTCACATGCCCCCTACTGGGGACCTGGCCCGCAACCCAGGTATGTGCCCTGACTGGGGAATTGAACCGGTGACCCTTTGATTTGCAGGCCGGTGCTCAATCCACTGAGCTACACCAGCCAGGGCCACTTTCCCAGTTTCTGTTTTTAGTGTACTGTTTGGCTGGTCTCAGACGTGCTCACAGGAAACTAATAGAAGGGGAAGGTAATATTTGCTGTGGTTTCCTGCAGATAACTGATGCCCTCACCTGTCAGACCCCACAGAACCACAGGGCTGGGCCTGCTAAGGCATTTTAAATTTACCTCAAACGTGTCAGGTATGTTTAAAGGACAGTGTGAATGGGTGTGTGCGTGTGTGTGTTATGTATATGCATGTATGTGTGTGTACATGTGTTAGAGGTATATCAAGTGTACATGTATTACATGTGCATGTGTGTGAAGTAGAACCAGTGGTCCTTTAACAGTTTTAATGGTCAATCCATGGTCCTGGGAGACATTGTGGGTTCTGCTTTGGGGATTCTGGCCAGTGGGCAAGGACAGTTTTGGCAAGATACTAATTTAAAGAGTAAAGTTCTGAAAGTCTGAGCCAAACATGTTGAAGGCTTGCCCTGGAAATTAAGTACATTGTTTTGCCAAATAGAATCATATGGGTGTTGCCACTGGTGAGCATGGAATGGGTAATGGAAATGGGCCAAGCCTTTGCCATTTTTTTTGGAATTAAATGAAGCACTTTATAGATCTCAGTGAAAAAACCTTCAAACTTCACTCAGATGCTACATAGTGGGACTAATGTTTCTCCCTCTCAGTTGAACGCTTTCGTCGTCATGACTGGGCAGAGGGTAAGCAGCCAGTGCCTCCTCCGGGCTTCAGTGAAGGCCAAGCAGTGATCCCCCAGTCTTGCCTTTAGGACAGCCCAGGTGCATTCCATTGTGTCTAAAGTTATGCCAGAAAAAGTACAACCAGCAGGTACAAATAGAGTCATTTATTGTCCAACTTCCTCCATCAGTAGACACTGCATCTAGCTTATGGCTAGGAGTCAAGAGAACCGGGCTTCTATTTATATATCTGTGTCTAAGACACACCTGTCCTAAAATGTAACCATATGTCCATGGCCATGATTTCCTGTTTGCCCACTACAAATATAATCAAGATGAATGAGCCACCGTCTCTCCTTGTTTGTTGGAGTCAGCTGCTGAGTGTGCGCGCCTGCCTATTGCAGGCGTCTCAGAACAGGGATCCCCTGGGAGCAGCCCTTCCACGGGTGGGATAGGCTACTGCCACATGGCAGTTACCTAAGTAACGTGGAAATAGGCTGCTCTGACCTGGTTCCTTAACAGGGCCTACTTCTTTGTGTTGGTTTTGCTGGCTGCTCCTCCCACCCCGTGTATGTATGTGTGTGTGGGTGTGGTTACTATGATTTTGAGGTTGTATATACTTTATTCCAACAATGAGAACGTGGTAGCAACCTGGTATTCTTTCTGCCAACAAGAGCACTGTGCAGAGGGCTCCTTTTCTCCAGGCCTGTCCTGGAGAGCGTGTTTGGTTGATGCTGGAACATAAGTGAGACAGTGAGAATATGTCTGCAGAATAAACAAATGAATGAATGAGGAATAAATGAGGGGAAGTAGGCACTTGGCTGGGCACGAAGAAACCGATATTTGAAAGCAGTTTGGGCTCCTTAGAGAAAGGATACTTGAGAAATTCTTGATTGCCCATTAGCCAAAATGAGGACACCAGGATCACACTCCCAATGAGGTCTTTTATTTGTTTAGGACAGTGGTTCTTCACCCTTTTTGGGTCACAGACCTCTTTTGGAATCTGATGACAACTATAAACTCTCTGTTTAGGAAAGTGCACATATTGGACGTATACACACATTTTTGCATATAGTTTAATTTTAGGGAGTTCAGAGTCCCACCCTCCCACCAACTCATTCATGGCCCCCAGGTTAAGACCCCATATTTTAGATACATAGAGTTTGGCAGTAAAGTGGCAGGATGGAGAAAGGACTGAGACTAGGAACTAGGCAACTTCAATTATAGTCCTGTATCTGCTTCCATCTAGCTCTGTGCATGTGATTTCACTTCGTCAGGTGTCAGTTTCCTTACCTTAGAAACAAGGGGGTAAGCTTAATTCTAGCCAGAGGTTCCTCTGGCATCAACATTGTGGAGAGGAAGCCAGCACATTCCACAGGAAGAGCATTCCTTCCACCAAGTTGCCTCTGTGGGTTGCCTCCTTGGTACACGTTGTTTTCTTTGTACTTTGAAAAGAAGCCTCTCCCCACCAGGTAGGTTCCTGCAAACCCTTGCAGTGCTGAATTTAACCTAACTTGAAAATCAGCACAGAGGCCATAGCTCTCTGGTCACCTAACTTCTTCCTTGCATGGCACCTTCATAGATACCAAAGAGGACTTCAAACAGACCTCCTGGGCAGAAGTGGGGCCGGTGAGAGGCAGGCTGGGGCATCCTGACACTCCCTATTCTGGTGCACGGGTTTTGGGTTTTCGCTCATTCCCTCTGCTCTCTGCTTTCTCCCAGACTGGCAGGACACAGACATAAGCAGTTTTAACCACCACGGGGAGGAACTCCGCATTGTGCTGGCCAAAGCCAGTTCTCAGTTTTTTGCCAGAGATTCCAGTAGTGCTAATTCAATATTTTCCATTGTGTTGCAGCTTTACCATGCTTTTTAAAAAGAGGAACTTTGTTTTCAAATACCTGGTGCTTTTTATGTAGCACAAACTTAAAAGCAAATTACCCAAAAGGAGTTGTTCAAATGTTTCCAGACAAACCAGGCATAGTAATTAAATAGTAAGTGCCCCCCCATCCCCACCCCAAAGTGCCTGTGTCCCATTCTTTCAAGGATTAAAACCCAACTCAACATCCAGGGCTTATGCTCCCTTTACAGTTGTCCTACTAAGTGGAGATCCAGCTGAATTTTAATATCCTAAAATGCCCAGGAAAACTGATTACTTCTTTATGTAGCCCTAATCCTGGGCCCAAATCTGCAAAAAATCCACTTCTCTGTAGCTGTACACTGTGCTGTAGACAAATTACAAGCGATTCTACACCAGGTCTGGCCATGAGTGCCTCATCTCACTTAATCCTTACAATAAGTCTGCAGCGTCACACAAATGGAGGCTCCCCGAGGGCAGATGGTTGTGTCTGATTTGTTCACTGCTGTGCCCAGTCTCTAGAAGAGTATCTGGGTGATGCTGGGCACTCAGGAAGTATTTGCTAAATTTAAAGATAGTGACTGTTATTATCCCCATTTTACAGATGAGAAAGCAGAGATTCACAGACGTCAAACACTACTGCAAGTTGCAGGACTACTTTAATAGGATCCGAAGGAATAAAGCCATTAGGAGGAGGATACCATTTGTGTCCAAAGGTTCTACCTCTCACCAAAACCCCCAGGTGGCTGCCCAGCCCACCCGTTCTGGAGATAGACACAGCTGGGGGTGGAGGAAGGTGGTGTCAGGGCCCCAGAATACCCCTTAGAATGACTGGGTGGCGGTTAGTTAAAATGAGAGTTATCCAGGGCCTTGCCTGGAGCAGTATATTGCACAAATAACTGCAGCCATGGAGGCTGAATTCCGATTATCTCACTTTTGACAGAAAATTGAAGGGGTAAAAGCAGGAGGAAAGGCAGGAGCAAAAGAAGCAAACACAAACAAATACCACAAACCAAACCGTAGCAAAACAAAAACCGGAAAACCCCAACACGCTAAACCAAGCCAGTACGAAACTTAGCTGCTGGAACAATGGAGAAGGCGTTTCAGGAGTGTCTGTCTATTTTCTGTGGGACACATGTGTCGTCCTGTTAGCCTGAGGAGCCCTTATGCTGCTTAGTGGACCATTGCTGTAGGACTAAACAATGACGCCCCACTTCAAGTATCATTTTCCTTCTTACACACCCCGAGTTTCTTGTGAATTTATATCTTCTGCTGAGTTTCACTCAAGGAGAGAATATCACTCTAACCCTGACTTTTTTTTCCTTATGGATGGTCAGGAAAGCCCAAGTATCAGTTTTTCTTTTTCTTTTTTTTTTTTTTTTTGGTAAGTTGACCAGGAGAAATGTTTTTGATGAATGGAATGTTTTCTTTGGTAAACAAACACCAACTCAAAACCAACCAAATAAGTTTCTTTGGTAAAGTGAATATGAATGTCTTGGTTGGAATTAGTCAAAAAGTAAAACTTTTGCAAGTGTTTGCTAGGATCTTTCCTTCTTTACAGCAATTGAGAAAGTAAAACTTCATGAAGTAAGACAAATTTTATAGGGATGTGATTGTGAGTTACTTCTAAAGTATCTTCTCCACAGTGGGGCTAAACTGGGGCTAAACAAATGCTGTCAGAGCAATAATCAATAATCAGTATTAACAAATAAATAATGATCTAACAATAAATAATAAGTAATAAATCTCAGCATGCAGAGTCCCCCAGTTAAAAAAAAAATCATTTCACAGCCAGAATTTCATAAGCCTTGATTTCAAGTGTTGAAAAGAGAAGCTGACAAGGTTGAAAATGCCCTTCATTTAAAAATACAATATCCCAAGGAATACAGAGACTCAATCAAGTTGGAAAACTACTCTCTGTAGTAAAACAAAGTTCCACAGTAAGTCATTCCGGTCGACCAAATTGAATGATGAAATTCTCAACAAAATCCACTTAATTGGTGTGTGTGTCACATCAGTTTTGTGGAGTCGTTTTAACCCGAGGTGCTCCACGTGGTCGACAAGAAATCAATGGCTGATTTAGAACACACTGTTCAGAAAATGATTTAGCAATATGATTTAAGAATAAAACCAATCCCCTCTTCAGCTGTGTTTTATAAATAATAGCCTAGTTGTAGGCCCCTTGGAGAGAGAATTGATCGCAGATCTATTATGCGAACTTGCCCTTTATTGAGGACTATACTTGTCCTCAGATTAAAGCTCATTATCTTCTAGTTGAGTGCATAACACGTTGGGATGATCGCTTAGTGTGTCTGCAGGAGAGACTGAACAAGTGTATAATGCACTGCACACATACTTAGAACTGTGTGAACAACAGTACATGAAACAAAGCACAGGTTTGCACTTGGTGTGGTTACATCTGAATTATTTGGGCATTTTTGCTGTTTGGAAAGACAATGGGAAATCTACATCCCAAACAATTACCCAGACATTAAAAAAAAAAAAAGGTCTGCCCTGTGGCCCACAAAGTCCTGTGTTCCTTCCTTGGAAATGTACTTTGAAGGGAGTAATAGCCCTCTTATGAGAAAGTCTAAAATTGGCCTGCCCTGTCTTAGGCATGCTAAAATGATAGAAACCTTCTGGTGGTGTGACCCTGGGTGACTCGCTTTATCCTCCTAGGTCTGTTTCCTCCTCTGTGGAGGATGGGAAAGTTGCACAGTACATCCGCTAAGGTCCAAAAAGGTAAGGTGCTTTTGGGAAATGCTTACTGCTATAGATGTCTACAAAAGCTACATCTCTAAAAGGGGAAAATACTGTAGATAGTTGCCTCAAATGTGACCAGATTTTAGCTTCATTTTTATAGACATAAAAAAATGCAGGGGTCTGGGACAACATACATAGCCTCTGCAGATCAAACCATTTCTGTTTAGATCCTGCAGATACTGCAAGTCAACAGTATAAACATCTAGGCTCATTGACGTGCAGAAGGGCCATGCAATGAAGTAGAGGGGCACCAACAAAGGCATGGGGTGAGGCAGGAAGATGAAAGTGCAGCCAGTTTAGCAGGCAAGTTTGACTGTCGTCATTGATAGATTTGTATATCTTCCTATCATTCCATCTGTCTCCCTTCCAGCCCTTTATCTCCCTGCCTGCACTTTTACGAAGTGTCTCCGTTTCAGCACCTGTGCCCACCAAAGAACCTTTTCTCCTCTGTGTCTGTGAGCAGGCATGTATCATAGCGAAGGCAGACTGGCACTACAAGTTGGAAGCTACAGCAAACAACCATTGCAGTGTGCATTTCTCCTTCCTCAGCTAGGCGTGGGCAGATTTTGTTTCTGGGCACCCACGCAAAAAATGCATGTAGGGCCAGACCACAAACAGCTGTACCAGCTGGCCATTTTTTTGTTAAAATGGAAACAGTGTCTCTAGGTTCAAGAAGACACCTGCTTTTCCTCCATTGTGCCAGGTATTTGGGTTTGGCTCTGTGGTTTTGGGTACTCAGAGCCTCCTGCCAAGAGCTGTAACTAATAAAGCAGATCCATTTGGTGACAAGCAACAAGATACTCCAAAATAGAATCGCCCAACTCTGCAATGCTGGAGCTGTCACTGGTTTAAAGGTATATTAACCAAACCATACAAATGTTAAAAGCATATTGATGGGGGGACAGGATAGATTCATTCTAGACAACGAAACTGCCTCACCTGGGTGAATTTAGAGGTGACTCTAATTCAGTCCGTGGTGATGGCCACTCCACCTATGTCTGCTTCTGAGCTTCTGGCTTGCTTTTGCTGGCCAGAACTCTCACAAGCACCTCCTTGGGGGTGCTGGGGAACTAGATGAGGCGGCTGAAACCTCAAACCCCAGAACCTGCCTGGAGCTATTGCTCTGCGGAAGTTCTGGAAGCCTTATTGTTTGAACAATGCTTAAAGCTATTTCTGCCTTGGCAGCTGACCTTTCAATCAGTAGGTTTTTGTCGCAATACCAGCAACATCTGCAGTGTGAATAAAATAGGATTCTGCTTGCTAATAAGCTTTCTTCTATTTGATCTTAGTTTAAGAGACTGTAAGTCTCCTGGGTGTGTGTGTGTGTGTAAATTCTTTCTGATAACAATCTTTTGTTTTAAAGATTGAAAATATGCAATGCCCATTTCCCCCCCTGTCCTTTACATTTTTTGGCAATCAATGCCTGTTTCTTATCCTTAGTAAAGAAGGAGAAACTTTAAATTTGCTTCGTTAACATAATCTCTTTCCTCTTGATAAGACCTAGGGTGACAATATAACAAGCAGACACTATCACACTGTTGTAATTTGGTCAACCACTCGGGTACTATCAATATCCACCATTTCTACACACTCAATTTCCTCCCGGTTTTCAGGATTTTTCTTCTCTTTCCTTTTTTTCTTAGAGGGTGGCAGGAAAGTCAGTATCACAGGTAAAATGGCAAAGCAGTGAAAGAAGGTGACAAATGCTATTAAAAACAAGCACCTGAACAGTGTACAGGTCAGATTTGAAGGCACAGCTGCGAGAGGAATCAGACCAACAATATAGCAGAGGTAACTCTGTAAAATAGCTACCCCGTGCACTTCCAGGGCATTTTTTACCCACTTAGTTCTTGTGAAGTCCTTGCCCAGAACAAATGTGGATAACAGTGGAGCACAATTGTCAATTGTGTAGTTAATTCCATAAATTAAGCATAGCACAGAAATGCAGTCTAGTTCTACTTTCCATAATGTCATGAAACCTATCACTCCGAACTCCACGGACACAACTGTTAGAGTGAGCCAGACGTTAATCAGAGAGTCTGCCACCAGGAATGCCGAGAAGAAGAGCAGGAACAAAGCACTGATGCAGGAGTTGTGCAGGGGGGCTCCCAGAGAGGAGGCGTATCGGTCCATGTACACGAAGGATGGGTTGAAAACAATGAACTTCACCTTGGAGGTGACAGAAAGTCTCCTCAGGGTCTCCAGGAGATCATAGAGTTCTTCTCTGTTCGTTTCCATGGTCTTGGCCACCAAAAACATCCTGGAGGCCACTACATCGACCTCATCATTGTACTTTTTCGAGAAGATGATGTCCTCTTGAAAATGCGAAAATTGGGGGGCTTTCAGGAAGGAATTTCTCAACATGTCAGTGAAATTTTTCTTAGGCAAGCCAGTGGACACATTGAGTTTCCGAAGATAATTTAAATAGCTCTCAAACCAGGATATCCGCACAAACCCCTTGGTGTATTCTAGCACGTCTTCTTGGACACTAGTGTTCCAGTACTCTATGGACTCGTATATGTAAAACCCAATCACCGGACTATAGTTGCTGAAGTACTTTTGCTGGGCAGTAGTGTACTCAATGGTTTGTGTCGCGGTTGCTACGATGTTACTAAGGTCTGACCCTTCACTGACCTGCAGATAGCCCATTAAGGCAAAGGAAATATAAATAAGGTAAAAGAGAACTACAAAAGGCTTGACATAGGTGTTGGTTATCCAGTCACAGTAATAGCGTTTGAGGAAACATACCAATAGGTGACTCTCGTAAGTGTTCGCTTCCTCACCGTCACTTGCGTCCTCGCTGAACCTGGCTGTCAGGAGAAACCTGTACCATGCCGGCTTCTCCTGCAATGCCTCGGGCTTTGGGACTTTTCTACAGAAGATACTATGCTGGTAATTGTTTTCTATGTAGCCAGTGAATACCAGGCTGGAACCATAAAACGAGAGTACATAGAGGTAGTTGAAGAAGATTGCAATACAGGAATTGCAGCAGAAAATCCTGGCTGCCTCAATGTTCGTGAAAGGGCTGGCCCCTATGCCAAAGGTGACCAGGTACATGGCAGTGGTGAGAGAGAAGGAGAGCATGGAGTCTGCGTACACTGCTGCCGTTCTCTCTTTAACGTGTTGGTCTTCTCTAGTTTTCCTCCAGGAGGATAACATTTCAAAAGTCCCATATAATCCATGACCTGGGGGGCAGAAAAAGACCAGATCAAAAGTTGAAAAGACTAATCTCGTTAGAGAAGGGAAGCAACGTGGTCATGGGAGCCCTACTGGGTCAAGGGAAATATAACCAGTCGTAGTGTGACAGGTGACAGGCAAATGCCAGTGATTTCTGCTGTGGAGAGAGAGGCCCGTGTTTTGGTGAATCATAAATGCTAATGGATAGTCAAAGGGCAGCTGGAGGAGCTAAAGTCCCCATGCTGCCTCCTGGCTCAAGAAAGCTGGGCAGACTTTTGCCTGTAGAAAGCAGAGTAGACTCATGCCTGTGTCTCTTGGGGATTGTGTGCATCGATATTTTAAGGTTGTTGGTGTAGTCTGCAGAGTGTCTGTTTCCCTTGGTTGGTGGAACTCTGTAGAGAAGATGCCTGGCCACTCATCATTTTGCTTGTCATGCCCACAAGCCTGGCTGGAGGTCAGCACAGAGGAAGATGGCGGGCAGAGGGTTCTGAGTTACGTCTCACCATCTCATCTAAATCTGGCCAAGCGGAGGGCTTTAGGGAGAAAGAAGCACTGTATTTAATTTGAGCTTTGGCAGGAACCTAAATCACAGCCTCTCTCTCTACCCCCTTCCCTAAGGATCAGTGTAGGAAACAATAAGTCTGAGAAACAGACGGAAGCAAAAAAAAAAAAAAGTTTGGGTGAATAGGAAAAATGAAAGAAGGAATACGAGTCACATGAACTCTCCCTGCAATTGATAAAAATTAAAATTCAGGTTGAAGGTTGATGGCTTGTATTTTGTCTTCAGGGATCTGTGTGACCAATTTTTGTTATTCAAAGATGACGAATCAAGCAGGCGGTGACTCTTCTGGCTTCTCGGCACTATTTGGCAATGGCCTCTGAGGGACCGAGCCAGATCAGGAACCTCTTTTCTTAACTGCCCAGTGCCGTTGCCTCCTGGGGTCGTATTCCAGTAACACCGGAATAGCAGAGGCACTGTAAATGCCCATGTTTTGACTCCATTCTGTTCCCTGACACCAGACCTAGCTTGACTTCCCTCACCTCTCTTGGTTGGAGACACACTCTTCCCCGACGGGCCTCCCTGGGTTTCCAGGCCACTGCAACATTGGAGAGCCCACCAAAGTGACCCACCGTGGCTTTCAGTAACCCCTGTCTTGGCACTGGGATCAGCAGATCTAATTTTCTGCTTCTACGCTTTGGCATATTCGATCCCATTATTGAGGGCAATAAAATCTTTACCCTGTGGTACAATAGTCTTGTTTCTTTAAAAAGGAATTTAAAATCTCCAGCCAAGCGTAATGCTGAGTGAAGTGAGTCACTGTTATCTCGTGTATACAGTAACTGAGCACGCGTCTTCCCTTGTGCGCAGGCTGGCATTTTATCCTTATTGTGAAATCTCGGCCTCAGACCCGGATGCAGTTTTATAGTTATTACATAGGCTTGTTTCTTCAGAGAGATTTGGCATTTATCTTAATTTACTAGGCATCATTTTACAGCTACTTTTGGAGGTCAGGTCAGAATTGCCAATTTGATAACTAGCACTGCGGCCCCTATTAAATTAGACGCACCCCAACTCCCCATAGATGAAGCAAAAAAATGTGCTTGTTGACAGGCAGCCTGTTGTTAATTATGTTTTAGATAGCTAACATCTAGGCTCAGGAGTGAAAACTATTAAGTCTGTTTCCACTGTGTCGTCAGGAAGGACCAACCGACCTTTGGTTAAAAGTAACTGGTCCCTTGACAATGAAAGTAAAAGGAGGATTAATATCTCTTGGGCATCTGCACCCGGGGAAACAGTATCAACCATTTTATCTGGAGCCATGTAGAATAAGCCCTGATGGGCAAAACACAGTTTAGAATTTCACTGAAAATGGCAAATGGAAGTTGTTTTTTTTTAATAGCATTTGCATGTTAGAAACACAGTTTTCAAACAGGGCTTTAGTACTGAATCATTAAGTATGCTAAGAAAATAAGGATGCATAAAGAAGGTTTAGAATTAGTCATATAGTAGAATTAAAATTAAATCTGTCTTACAGTCCTTTAAAAAATTGGTGTAATGTTTTCTAATGACATTATCTGACACTGACTGGAAAATACAGTAAGAATCCATATCTTACCTCACTGTTGAATAATCTTAGAAGCTAACGGAGAAAAGAAATTTGAATTAACATAGCTATTAGGTGAAAAGGGCGGGCCTTGAGGATTCAGAATGAAAATAAACTGAAGGAAAGGTAGAAGTAGGCTGTTGCTTGTCTATTGAGTTCTGTTTGTGCATTTTAAATACCCTGTCCTATAGTTTGATCACTTTATTGACTCTTAACTGTTTTTGTATCTGCTCTTAGTTCTGGGGGTAGTTCCAGAGAGAATTCAGATTTCATTCTCCGGGACTTTGGGAAACTATGCCTTTCCTTTGTTCCTCTTGCTGCAGGGGTGGGCATGCAGCCCCTCACAGAGGCCAGAGAAGGAGGCCCTGGGAAAGAACCTGTTCTTACTGATTTTTCGGCATTTGTTGTTAGTTAGCATTGCGCCCCTGCCCCTGCCACCCTTCTTGATAGGCCAGGATTATTGTTTCTCAAGCCGCACCTAACCGATACCTTTACCTTAAACTGCGAACTGGAGTTGTGCACTGTCTTCAAAGAGCCCTTTGGGTTTCAGGGACAACTGCCTACACCATAACTGGGCCTCCTTCCTGAAGCTTGGTCAGTCAAGGGAGAGATAAGTGCCAACAGAGCCGTGGGTGCCTCCCAGGGATTAACAGTCTTGAGTGCCTAGCTGGCCCTAGGTCTGGTGCACAGCTGGTTATTTATGTTGAAGAGGTCTGTCTATTACCTTAAGGGCTAGCTGAGCTGTAGGGCCCATTTCCTGGTCTGTACTCAAGGGGAGACAGGTTCCCAGAGCCTTAGGACATGAGGAATGCCCTCCGCCCTGGGATGCCTGCTCTGCCCATACTGATAGCTCATTCCCTTTGGCTTTGGCCTTCAGGGGTATCCTTTCACATATAAGCCCAGCTGGGACACTCATCTACTGAAGCAACTTCCCTTAGGTCTGGGAAATGAGACAGCGAGTAGGGATGAGGAGGAAGTGAAGATGAAATCGTAGGTAGGTGGATTTCACAGGGACAGACCCCTTCACACTTTTCCTCCAGCCAGCCTGGGCCTTGTCTTTTATAGCCACCTCAGAAAGTGGGCCAGTGGAAATCAAGGAAAGGCAGGGAAGGAAGATCTCAGTAGCCCTGTTCCTCTCTACCTCCTTTCGTAGCAGCTGCCTGCCTTCTTTAGCATCGTCACCGCCCATCACTCTCTTAACGGTGGGGCTGGGGTCCAGCAAGCGGGACTCTGAGACCCATATCTTACAGATGTAGGCAAACAAACACTACACGTGGACTGAAGAGACTTTTCAGAGTTTTGGCTATTGTTTCCCCCATGTTTAAAAGATGCCTTAAAAGTGTAAGTATTACCGTCTGCTTTGAACTCTAGATACTAAATTTTCTCCATGAGGTTGGAGCTCTATAAGCTTCCTTATTAAATCAGAGCAAGGGGCCTACGTCATTGGCACAAAGCATCACTTTGGCAAGGGACCATTTTCCATCTCCAGTGTTCATGAGGACTCCCTGGGAACAGTGGTCATGCAGGAAGCTACCTAAACAGCGTTCCAAACAGATTGAGCCCTTGCTGGCTAGAGACCTTTGCAGTGGTAATGGGAACCAGGGCTCATCACCGGAGGGGCAGGTCCGTAGCTCGAGACCTGGAAGTAAAAGACTGTATCATAGTGAGCGTGCCAGGAACGGACCAATACCCCAGGCCATTCCCTCTTACAGTCATGGCACTTAAGGCAGTGCAGTTAGTTGCCAAAGGGAACTGTTAAACAACACATACTGATGCTATCAAATTCTGAAGATACAGAAGCTTTTAAAGCATTCACTTGTCTTCTAAAAGCACATTCAAAATATTTGTTTCTATTTTGATTTCACTGCATGTCTGTTGAGTTACGTGCATATCAGTATGTGTCAAGACACACACACACACACACACACACACACACACACACACACATATCCAAGTTCTAATTATTCACGAGTGAATGCTTTGAAGGCAGTGCGGGCTGTTAGCCAGGCCCTGGGGGACAGTACAGCTCTTCACCAGTGTTTGGACACAGTTTGTACCAGGAGTGCAATTTAAATTTTATTAGCAGCGGACTTTGGGATTGTCATCTAGTAAACTCAAATACTGAAGAATCGAGGCTAATAATTTTTCTTCGTTTCCAAAGAATTTTATATCTTTATGTGCAGTTAACTTTCAGACTTTGGAGCCAACGAAGAGAAAAAGCAGCACAGATGATAAGTAACACTAATGGTGGAAAAATTTCAGCTGGCTAATTGTCCAGTCACTTAGGGTGAGTCTCAGGAACACTCACAGATGAAATCTCACTCCCGTCCAGACCCTTTCTCAGGGCCTGAGCAAAGCTTTCAGGCTTGTTTATAATCCACTAATGCAAGGAATCTACTAACAAATACTTGAGAGTTAACCTAACTCTACCAGTAGGTATACTGCTGGAAAGTTGTTCAGAAAGTGAATCCTACGTTGAATGTATTTAATAGTTTTGCCATCAGAGGCAGTATGGGTGATTTGTGTATTTTTTGTCAATGAACAATCACAGGCAAATTGATCTATTTTGGACGTCTGGATGTTGTAAAGCACATTTTTCTTTAGGCCCAGAGGCTGGTGCCTTTAGGTACTCCTCCCCTTTTTAATCCTTTCCACACTGGTAGGATTTCATTACCCTGACTTCCTGAAATGAAGGGGTACCTGACCAGATGAGGAGGTGAAATGGGATGGCTTGCTGATGGACAATCTTTCAGTTTCAAGGCGAAAACATTTAGTATCAGGAGACAGCAAAGCCTGAGCAGTGCCAGATTTCATATATGGAGAAAAAATTACTGCATTCTTCCAGATAATCCATGGAGTATAATGACTGCATAAGCAAAATCTGCTTAAAACGTATTTTATTCTTCGATGAGCTTTACTAAGTAGCTCATGTTTATAAAATGCTTTTCTTTGACTGACATCCACATAAATGTATGATTTTTGCTTATTTGGCCAAGAAATTTAAAGTGTATATCTCTCTGGGTTGAGTAACATCTATTTTCAGGGGGAAGTTCATTAATTGGGTTACATTTACACTTTGCCAGGTATAAACATGTACTTTCTGTGCTGACTTGTTTGGTTTATCCCAGCCTGCTTCATCTCACAGTTAAGAGAGTAAAGGTGTGCCCGCTTAAGACGGATGGTCACATCAGGACACATACACACATCTTACTCTTTCTGCCAGAGACTCGTTATATTTTGGTAATTCTAATCACAGTATTGGGTTTTAATCTGAGAAATCATTTTCCTTTACTAAGGAGCTGCAAATAAGAGTCCAAGAAATGGATTTGCTAATAGCTTTTCCTTGTTTAAAGATAAAGTATTTAGATACTGCATGTATGCAGCACTATATAAAATTAGTGTGTAGAAATGTGGCCCATAATATGTGCTGTGGTCACTGTGTAATATTTTTTCATATAGAAGACATATGAAATATATAAATATATGTACATATGGCTTATCCTAGTCAAACATATTTTATATATTTACATACAAAATGTGTGAATATATACTGTATAATAGATATATAGTATTTATATTCAGACATTCAAACCATATATACTATATAATGTTATATAACCACATAAAATATATCTATATACACACAACATGAACTTACTGCATAATATATAACATTGCATATGATATATAAAATAGCTTATATGATATATAATATATATTATGCACCCAGATTATACACATCCATACCCACAATGAACAGCAGGCTGATGTGAAATTTATTTTACTGATAAGGAAAGAAATGCTAGTGTTGCTCCACCAATCGGTGCAGAAAAGGGGCTAGAATCCACCCTTTCTTAGGTTCTGTCTACCTTTTGGTTCTTGGCTGAGGCAGCGTAGGTGAAACACAGGGTTTCCTTAACAATGACTATGAATCTCCTGGCGTCGTGAACTCTTGTAGACCCATCTGCTCAAGACTACCCAGCCCAGCACTGATTTTCTGAGATGTTACTCCAAATCCAACACCGCACTAGGTGTTTCTCCTCACGGTTTAATTTTTACCAGCTCAGTGTCTTGATGTTGTCTCCTGCTGCCTGACCTTCATGGAATCTGCCACTCCCCCATTGCCTAAAGTAGGTGGCTAGACCACCCAGAGAATACTCGAGGAGGCCTGGGCCAAAAAGGAGGCACTCCTGCACTTCTCTACCTAACAGCTCTGCCTTCCTAGACCTGCAACCCTAGTCCTGTTCTTGGCTTCCTTTACGGTTAAGAATAGAATAAAATGTATTTTGTTCCATGTCTCCAAACCTATTGCTCCCCACCTGCCCCTTACTGTAATATTTGTTTTGGTGGAGCATGACAATAAGAGGCTAAGAACTATCCACAAAACTAGAGTACACAAGGTCCTTGTAATTAGTCCCACAATGACCACAGAGCATTACAAATAAGATTTTAAAGGAAAAAAAAACTTTGAAAATATTGTATGGAATTACTCTTATTTTAAATCAGATGTAAAAAACAAAAAAATGAGACCAACAAAGCCTCTATAAACCAGTTCTTCCCCTAGAATCTACTGAACCTTTTAGTGATTTATATCTAAGCAGAGTATTTCTACAACTCTCTAATATACTTCTAATTCATCATGTAGATTGTCATATTGTTGCAAACAATGGACTTCTATAAAATATATTAGAAAGTTACGGCTTTTGTAGTTCAAAATGGTCAGATGTTGGTATCAATTTTGTAGGTCAAAAATGTTTGAATATTGTCAATTTCACATGGTTTGGATTTTATTATCTAGCTGGTCCCACTCGCCAACCCTCCCCGCCGCCATGTTTCTCATGAGTTTTAAAATATACCAGAATACTCATCAAGAAGCAAAACCTTTCAGGTTTGCTTAAGTTTAAGAGCAAAAGTAACTGAGTTGCAATTTCTCATTTAGAACCACATTTATTGCACAAGAACTTACACCCCTTTACAAGCCTGAGCTCCATATACTACATCATATTCCAGGTGGTATCAAATGAGAAAAAAATCTTGGAGAACTGAACCTGATCTTCTGGTTTCTGCTAAATACAGATAATCTTAGAATGTATATCTGAAAGAAGCCAAACACCCCTGCTATTACTTTCCTCCTTGCACTTAATCGCATCCTTTCTTCTTTTCTCTTTCTTGAATATGAGTGGCCTGGCTGGATAGTTCAGAAGGAAGAGGATCTGGCATTTGACCTTCTCAAAATCCCAAACATTTGAAAGAAGCTGAAGAATATTTTTCCTTAAGAATATTTTTTTGTCGTATCCACTCTCTGTGACTCTTGTATCTTGATAAATGCCAAGCGACCCTTATAAATTAGATTACCACATATAAACTAATATCCACACTACCTTTCACCAGAACTTCAGTTCCCCACTTTCAGCTGGTCAGAACATGCATGAAGCGGCAGACCTTCCAGATGAAGAAGGAAGAAAACCTTTTTTCTGTTCCTTTCTGTATTCTCCAGCATTCCATTCCTTTCCTGATTTGTGTCTGATCAGCAAAGCTATGGAAATACTAAGCCTGTAAGGAGAGCTTGATTGTACAAAACCTATGCCAGTTCTTAAATCATATGCAACTGTAGGAAGCGGTGTAAATCCTCATCCTTTAAAGGAAATTCCACAGTGGGTCAAAATGAGTGTCATGTTTTCAAATGGCAGTTCAGATATCTTAATATCTGATGTCAATATAGTTCGGAAATAAAGGCTGTTATTGTACTTTATGCATAAGAAGTATGGATGCAATGAACTACTCTCCAAATTATAGTAACTAAAAAATGTCAATGAGCATGTATAATACTGTAGATCTTTAAGGATTTCAGCTCTAAATAAACTGATCTGACTCATATGGACAGGGGATATGCCAGAAGTGGGATCATCTAATACGCGTGACATAGGTTAAAAACACTCTAAATCATGATGTATCTATGCTTACATCATTGCCAAAATGATTCATCTGTGTAGGATATATTCTTATTGCCAGAGATGTCACGTATCGTCTTGGCTAGAAACACACAGTCACATCCCATTATGGTGAACTCTCAGAGTTTATCCAAATTCTTTCCTATTCTGGAATTTTGTCAGGTTAATACTGCTTGACACATGTGGTCTTAAAATTTTCCATTCTAAATGTACTGCCATTTTGGCATTTGGCTGCGTCTGGCCTTATGTGACCGGCATCATACTGAGAATGTTTAGTTTCTTGAATTTCAAATCTATGTTTATCATATTATAGACCTGTTGTCAGCTAAGGATATGCCTGTTTTACAGACTTTTTCTAAGATACTTTTCCTTCTAAACGAGGCTATATATTTTTAAATTTTTATTTGATATTACAGTTAGATAACAAAAAAATCAAGAAGTTTTGCTTAAATCTGCTTAGTTTAAGCATAGCCATTTTGTGTTAAAGACAGCCAATTTAAAAACCTGGACAGTTTATTGACTCAGTGCAAAACCCTTAGCACTGTATTTCTTCTTGGTCATTTGAAATATTTATTGGCATTTTAGGACTGGTCATCAAAAAGCCAGGATTTAACACTGGCCCTGAATGTAACTTTTTCAAACGTGCTATTGCTTATATTTTATTTTACAATCAAACTCTGAAAATGAAGAGTTTATCTGAGAAATACAGAAGGGCAACAACCATCCTAAATCCAGGCACTGTTGGCTTTATGAGCATATTAAGCACCCATTACATGGTGCAAAGTATTTATTGCAAATGGGCCTTAGCTACTAAAATGCGTAGCTTCCTTTCATGTTGTGACTAAGTAATTTGCGATCTCTTTGGACTGAAAATGTACAGAAAGGTTGCATACTGACTGTCAGCAGGGAAAACTGCCATCAAATCAATGCCTGTAACATTCCTCACAAATTGCCAACCAAGGGAGTATTGGGCACCTGCAGTGCTTGGTCTCTTTCATGGCAAATGCCAGATTTTTCTGAATTGAACTCGGACGTAAAGTTCAGTGATACTCGGTCTCTGCAGGGTTGTGACACCACTATTTCTGGATTTGTTTTTTTAAAAGGCACTCCACTGCTAACGGCATCTTTCCATCTCTTATGTCCTTCTCTGTCCCAATGTGACCTGTTATATTTTACTTACAATATTTAAAACCTCTCTTAAAAAGTTAAAAAATAAGTTTTAAGAAAATGTAACTATTGTACTTTCTTTTGTTTAATAAATTAATTTAAATAAGTTTTGAATATTTCATTTCATTTTGCTTAGTGAAATAGATTTTTTAGCGAAGTTTTAAGAATTTTTGAATATTACCATTTTATTTTTCTTAGAAATTAATATTAAGAAGCACTATATATTGTAATTTTATTTTACTTGGTACAATTAGTTTTTAGGGGGTTTTGAATATTGTATCATAGTTTGAGCTCACTTGTAACTACCCAGGGTGTCAAAAAACCAGGAACAATAGTCCTTTTCCTACCTCTGACATCCTTTTTCCTTCAACTTAAGAATCTTACTGTCTCCTTTGAGTTCCCCTCCATTTTCTTATTTCTGTTTATCTCCACCTCATCCCCCACAAAAACAATCACAACAAAAACACTATTTTTTAAAATGAAAAGCTAAAAAAATAAACCCCAAGCCTGTGACTAATGATGAGCAAAACATCTTAATTTAAATCTTGTCTCAAGCCTCTATGGAAGCCAGTACCCAGACCTTACTCACTGCGAGGAACCACCCTGTATTCCACCATCGACCCGCTTTGTCTTGGGTTATGTTAAAGAGGCAAATTCTGCCGCCTTCTCAACAGATTGAAGTTGGAAGTACAGCAGCCCCCTTCTCTGGTGTGTTTAGCAGTGATAAGGAAACTGACCTGCCAGATCCGCAGCTTGCTTAGTCTCTGCACAGCGCCCCACTTTCCCACAAAGGCTACTTATATATGTTTATTGCCTAGGTCTAAATCCCCGCAGGCCACAGAGCATCGAGGGCAGCCTGTAATTCTGCAGCCTTGCAGCCTCACCAGCCCTGCTTACCGCTTCACCAGAACGCAGCTGAGATTTCCCAAGGAAATTCTTTTCCTTTCGGCTACCCCCAACAGGGCATAAGGCATACGAATGAACCCCACCATAGTTATTTCTCAGCCAACGAAAACTGTCACTTCGTTTGTCACATCAGTATCTGATTCCAAATGGCATTTCCATTTTGCTAAAGGAATTGATGAGAAGTTGCCACAGACAAAGGGGGAAAGCTAACCGTCGGAATCCTTGGCCCACAAGAATTCTGCCTTCAGCATTGCCAGGCATGTCATCTTCAATGCCAGATGGACAGAGTCACTGAGGCTGTATCATGACCACTATGCCTTTGTTTCGAGGATTATCTCTATCAGGAAATTCCTGCAGCCCCCAAGAGAGAATATAGTGGGATTGTTGCACCATCATTTAAAAAACTCTCCTGAGGAGTTCATAGCAGGGCCAGGAAAAGCTTCCTTCTATTTATGTCTCACTTGTTGCTTTTAAGGCTCTCATGCTTCTGCTCATGTCCTTCTGTGTGATGTTCACGTCCACTCTGTGGGGAAACTGAGGGTAGCAGACACTGTCAGTGCTCAACTCACGTGCCCCCAGAGTTCTCCATTCCGGAGCTCCCCGAAGGCTTCTGACTGCAAATACTGGTACATGTGGGGGAGGGGAGGGCTTTCTGCAGCTGCAGGAATGTGCTCCCCCTTCTTCCCTGGGAAGTGCTGGGGTGTTAACGACCCGAGGGAGAGCCCTCAACGAGTCAGACACAGGGCTTCTGGGTACACAGCCCAGCTTCCCGCTTCCGCATCCCTGAAGGGGGCCTCTCTGAGGAGTGTTATCTGAGGTCTCCCAAAGGTCTCCATTAGGATTGAGCCACAGGTGCCCACAGCAGTAACCTGCTCATTAACATGCCCTGAATTGTCTCCCTGCCCTGTCTCAGGTTCTCTTTCCCACTCTGGGGCTTCCCGGGCTCACCTTCCAAATAAACTGCTGGTATCTAAATCCTTGTCTCAGGGTCTGTTTCTGGGGATGCTCAACCGGAGACACTACGGCACAAAGATTAATACCTGCTTAGTGTCACACAGCTACTTAATGGAGAACCAGGGCTGGAACCCAGGACTTTGGACTTCACGTTTACCAGATGAGGTTGCTTCTTGCTGACCAGCAGCACTTTATGCAATTAGTCCCAGGAGTTCTGGGCAAGAGGAGGACACTATACATGAAACCAAGTCGTTAGATGGCTACTCTTTGCCTTTTCAAAACCCAGTCACCATTCCCAGCATGAGGAACCGAAAAAAAATGAAGGGCGGTAATTACCTAGCATGACGAAAGGGACTCCCAGGAAGGTGGAATTGTATTTCCCACCAGTAAGATTGATGATCCCGGCCGCGGTGAGAGTGGCCAGGGTTATGGTCACCAACCCGAGCAGGCCTAGCCAGGGTTTGCTGCGGACGCAGTCCTGCATGGAGCAGCAGAGGATGGCCATGGTGACCACCAGGATCAGGCTGGTGACCAGGTAACGTTCTGACACGCGGCTGGTCTTCTGGAAATCTTCCCTCAGTGAGGAGGACGTGTAAGGGTACATTTTGACTTTGCTGTTGGATTTCTGGAATAGTCGGACAGTGTCGCAGAAGCTGGACTCCCACCTCTCAGCCACCATGTCGTTGAGACTGTTGATTGACTGCAGGTAGTAGGTGAGCTGGACGGCCTCTGCAGATTTCACCCGGTCCTTGCTGTGCACGGTGACGCCTCCGAGCTGGTGCCCATTGTACACAGCCCTCCCGTCCTTTAAGTGAGTGATCGGGTATGTGATAGCAAAATTGGTCCGGTTGGTGGCCCGAGCATTTTTGAGCTCCTCCAGAACGTGCACTATGTCATCCACGATGCAAGTCTTATCGTTATTCAGGATACATATATGGGCAAACGTGTAATTGAAACCAGGTCTTGGAACCTGGATCCTGGTCACAGCAGCATGCAGCTATGGGGAAAGAAAATGAAAGTCAGTGTTTATTACCAAAAAATATGACATTCATAAGTGACATTTGCTGTGGATTCAAATATCTGTATTTTGGGGGGTGGGGAGTCACTCATGCCATCTCTAAGCTAAAGAGATCAAATTAAATGTTATAACCTTACATCAGAAATAGATAGTAAGGATTGGACCAAACACCCATTGAACTAGTGGTTCTCAGGGTGTAGTCCCTGGGCCAGCAGCATCAGCAAACCTGGGAACTTGCCAGAAATGAAAATTCTCAAGCCCTGCCTCAGACCTGGTAAATCAGAATCTCTGGGGTGGGCCTAGAAACCTGTTTTCACAAGCTCTCCAGGAGATTCTGATATAGCTAAAGTTTGAGAAGTGCTGGGTTCAAGTACCAGCACTGTCTCCACAAGTGGTACTCTTTATTTGTGACTCAGTTGCTCTATAAATGTCTGAAAAATCTTACAAAGGCCCACTGTTCAGCGTCCCTCTCTTGAAAATGTCAAATAAAAAGTGAACTGAGGTGCAGATCCACGTGCAGAGATCTCTGCAGGCCCATCCCTCGCTGCTGGTTTGTAGGGCAGCTAAGTCATTTCCGCATCCAGTTCAGTCATTCCGTGCCATAAAAGACAAGTGGTTCACCCTAACGGCCCTTGTATTCTCTGACTTTCCTTGTCTGCTAGTATGGGAAGGGAGCTGTAACTGCAGTAGTCAGGCTGGGATCCTTGGGAATCATGCTAAGGGAGCATAGTGGGATTCACTCTGTACACTTCACCCTGTCAAATTGGCCAGGCCCAGGTCTGTATGCCTGCGATCACAGTGCACCTGGGAATACACACACTCATTTAATAGCCACTACGACACGACGGGCACAGTTTTAGGCCCTTTCTACAGATTATTTCATTTAATCCTCACAAGAAACTATAAAGTACAAGTACTAGCCTCATTTTATACATGAGGAAACTGAAATATAGAGAAGCCAGGTCACTTGCCCAAGGTCACAAACATAGTGAGAGAGAGCGAGCTAGGCAGTCTGGCTCCAGAGGCTGTGCTCCCGGCCCCTCACAATACCCCTCTAGGTTGGCAGTGCCAGCCGGTGAATGAAGTTCTTGCTAGGAGCTAATTTCTGTACTTGTGCTTTCACTGCCCCACCCCTCAAAAAAATCACAAGTGCTCAAGTTAACACATGTAGGAGTATGTGTAATCTACAATTTAAGGAGAAAATAAGGCCTTCTGTTTGTCAGTTGTGGCCAGTGTGCAGAATCAGGCCAGTGGTGGAAACGTAGCTGAGTGTTAAGTAAACCAGTGTATCTAGGACAGTGCCTGGCCCTGAGGGGGCTCTCCCAAGAGCAGAGACAGCCACTGTTGCAAATCTGATGCCTGAGGAACAACATTTTGTACCTAAAGCTAAGCGTTCAGAGTTGCTATACTGTATCTATTTGATTATGATGCATAACCTTCTGAGCATCTCCATGGCCCTGATATATTTTCTCTTAAATCCATTCTACATGGATTATTTGCTGAGGGATGGTGCTGTGCATGTGCCAGGGTAGGTGGGATATGTATTTCGCTTTTTGAAAATGCCTGGGGTACCAGCTGTCAAAGCTCTTTGGTTAGCACAGAGCATGAGTTCTTAATCCTGGCTCTTTAGTGCCCCTGCCCCACATCCCCTCACGGGCACCAACCCTCCCACTCAGGAGACAATCACGTATTGTGTTTGGCTGAAACATTTTGAGTTCATTCCTTATCTCTGTTTCTCTCTCTCCCAGAGATACCCAGGAGACTGTTTTCACAAAACTCTTACCATATGCTAAATTTTTGTTTTGAGATTAATGATGAGCAAATATATTCAGTGGCTTTAAACTGTGAGAATGTGTTTTCATCCATTCTTCCCTAAGCATGGCCCAGTGAATTGTGATTACAACAAAAGGTTCTTTGGGAGGAGAGAAAAACCAAGAGGAATTTAAAGACAAGGGAGAGTTTTGATAAGAGTTAAAAGAAAGACTTTGGGGAGAGATTCAGAATAGGCTAGAAAAGGAGTGGTATTGGAAGCATGCATATGTGTAATATTTAGTGCATTGTTTGTTCCCATGAACAGTCTAATAAATCTCCCTTAGAGTGATTACTAAATATGTCAAGAGAAAAAGATTGCCAAATAAGATGGTGTTAAGCCACAGGGTTGAAACCAATTATAGCAAGGGGATATTTTCCATCCATTCTCTAAGGCGACTGTGCCCTGCTTGGTGGGGAGTTGTAAACTATTTAGCGATCTGCCAACTCTGTTGATCTACTGCTGTGACCCCTGGGACCACCGACCAAAGAAAGCAGACACCTTGTTGACCCCCGTACCAACAAATGTTAGAGGGAAGCTTGGAAAATGAGAACCTTACTGAAGTTTGACAGGGAAGGCTTCTTAACTCTTAGTACCAGAGCTGCTGTGAGAGTGCACCTGCTTTGAATTTCTGATGGAGAGGTGGGTAGAACATGTGTCACTTTTGCTTCTGAGTGGCATGGAGATGCTGAGTGACAAAGCAGCCAGAGAGGGGGTGTTGGCTGAGGCCACCCACCTGGCAGGGAGAGTCTGTGGGATAAGAGGTGAGAGATAATACGAGGCATGGGAAAGGAGAATTAAGACTCCCTTTTGATCCTTGGTTCTTATGCCTACATATCAAGTACACGCGTGATCTCCTCTTGGCCATCCACCTAGCCATAGGCAGGTGCACCACACATGGCTACTTGGACATCTACCTGTACAGGGTTTTAAAATGCCCTGATTTCCTTTCCTAAAGGAGCACTGCTTAGGACAGCAGATACATTAGTAGCTGTTCTTAGATAAATTCACAGGGGAAAAGGGAGCCACAGATCACGGTTATGATTTCTTTTGCTTGATACTTACTTTTAATTTCTGCACTGAAAAAGAAAAGGAAACATGATGACAAGTTAGCTTACAGTGACATCATCTTTGCCTTTAAATTGGCCTTTGTTCTTGGGGACAGAAGGGGGGAAAGAAGGACAGGAAAACATGAAAACATGACAGTGAAATGGTGACCAAGACCCCTCAATCCACAAAATGGATACCCTCAGTCCACACGAGCTTGTTATTGGGCCAAGCAAAAGACCTTCTTCTCAGAAAAGAAAACAAGGGGACAACAGCACAAAGTAGTAGTCCTGGCCCTTAATATAGTTTCTCTCTGTCATGTGCATCGACATCTAATCCATGTTTCTATAACTATGTATAGATTTTGAATTATTCCATCAACATACATTGAATAAGTTAACATCGAATCTACTGTGTTGTCAATAATAGGATAACTTCCCTGAGTTTAGGGTGCTCACATCATACTCAACACATGGAAAATCACATAAGAGATACAATGTCCAGAACAATGGGAAGGTCCTAACAGCAGATGATTCCAAGTGTTCTATACTAGCAAAACCTAATCCAGCGTCAGTCCTGATCACAACAATTTTTTAAAGATTTTATTTATTTAATTTTAGAGAGAGGGGAAGGGAGGGAGAAAGAGAGGGAGAGAAACATCAATGTGTGTGGTTCCTTCTTGCGCACTCTACTGGGGACCCGGCCTACAACCCAGCCGTGTGCCCTGACTGGGAATCGAAGCAGCGACCCTTTGGTTTGCAGGCTGGTGCTCAATCCACTGAGCCACACCAGCCAGGGCAACACAACATTTTTTTATTGGTATCGTATTTGCTGCCAAAGAGACCAAAACTGAATGTTAAATTGAGATTCATTCTCAGGCCCTGAATGTACTGTTTAAATTGTTAGCTTCTTTGCTCTCATCACCGTTTAGGTGAAGAATGATGATAGTAACAGTAACTAGTCTGCTAAGTACTTTTTATATAGTTTTCAAAATTTACTCAAAACAAGACTCTCTGGAAATGGTTAAATCATTATTCCCATTTTATAGCTGGAGCAGTTGAGGCCTAGAGAATGTCAGTGACACACTGAGATGACCTAGTAAGGAAAGGGCAGATGAAGGATTCTCAGTTAGGCCTTCCTTCACAGTGGGACACTTAGTCATAGACCAGCACAACTTTGGAACTCTAGCGAGGATGAAGAGGGCTTGGGGAAGAATGAGGAATTGTCAGCTCATTTCGTTTCAGTGATCGGCTGTGGATATCGCTGAGCTGTGGGGTGGCCACACTCGGGGACCTGAGGTCGATTAAGAGAGACCACAGATGGTTCAAAACAGCAAACCTCATCTTTAAAAGAAATTCCTCACCCAAGGATATATTTATTGGTTTGAGAGAGAGAGAGAGAGAGAGAGATCGATGTGAGAGAGAAACAATTGGTTGCGTCCTGTACGTGCCCTGACTGGAGAGTGAACCTGCAGCCTAGGCCTGTACCTTGACTGGGAATGGAACACACAACCTTTCGGGGTACAGGTCGATTCTCCAGCCAACTTAGTGACCTGGCCAGGGCGCAGACCTCATCTTTAAACAGCAGCATTACATGGTGATATTAACAGGTGATGAAGGGGATGGTTTTTGAGCTTACTGACTTTTCTTATTTTCCATCTGGCCTCTGTAGTTGCCACATAAAACTTTTCAAAGATAGGCTTACCAAGAAAAAAGGCCACGGGCACCATGGAATCCAGTAATGAGAAGCTTTGGCTTTAAATCTGGCTTCTGCCACATAGGAAGGAATGTCAGAGCCCTAGGAATGTCACTCTTCTTCTTCAGGCCTCAGATTATTCAGTCAACAAGGATGTTGGTCTTGCTAATCTTAAGGACAGATCCTTTTGCTTCTGACACAACCTAATTCGAAGCCGAGCGACTTCCACAAACTATATAATCAGATCCTGGGAGAGAGAAAGTTAACTTCCTAAACATCAATTCGAGATTTATTTTAGTTAACTTGACATATGCTTTTACAACACATGGAAGCTCTTTTTTAGGTCAATGACAGATCTGATAGTAAATGAAACCCAGAAGAAAAACAACAGGGCAGGGAAGATAGGGTCGCTGGGAAAGAAAAAGATTCGCTTCTAGGAGTGATCTCCCACTCTGGGGAGGCACTCTGGCTCTGCTAATCCCCTTCTGCCAGGGCCTGGGACAGAGCCAGTGTGGGCTGCTGGTCACGACAGGCCAGAGTCTAATTTCCTCTCTGCCTCTCCTTGGCACTCTCAGATCTTCCTCAGAAGACAGCAGGGGCACCTTGTAGAGGAGAGCACAGACGGGATCTGGGAGGAAGAAAGTGTCTGCTCCTGAGAGGTGATTAACATAGGAAAAGTACCTGTGGGTTTCCAGGAGCATCTTTTATAATACCTTTCAGCGCTTTTTGTATTTGCTTCTTGTTGAAAAGGGGGAGAGGGTGGGCAGGAAGGTCAATCTTCCAGGCAGGGAAATTAACATGTCAAGCTGTCCCCCAGCAATGTCACCTGTGAGGAGAGATTCGGAGGAGGTGGGGCTTCCCCAGGGGCAGTCGGTCTGATGATACCACCTCATCTTTCCAGGCTGCCTTCCCTTCCTTGTCTCACCTTCCCACTCCCTCCTTCTGCCGTTCCCACATACGCTGCACGGCATTAAAACAATTTAACAAGGGAGGTTGTTGGTTTGCCTTTCTAACCAGTATCATGTGCCCTCTAGTATTATCTTCAGAGTGACACTAAATCAAAATTCCTTAAAAAATGCTTTCAAGGAATGTCTGTTTTTTACCCCCAAGTGAAATATTTAAAAATTTTTTTTTTACTGAGTCCTCCTGAATTCCAGGTTGCAATCTGGGTCTATATACTGTAACTGTAAATGTGTAGGAACTGACTGGCAAGGTATCCTCATCCAGGACACAAGAAAACACCTTGAAGTGGATGGAGCTGGTCTCTGAAGTTCATCAATTACGCTAGCTCGCTCGGTGTTATGTTCCGTCTTTGCATGATCTCACTCTCACCCACTCTCCTTCCTCTTCTTTTAATAGAAATGCATTACATCAGAACACCAGAAGTTGCAAGTTGGGGATTGTTACCGTGATTCATTTGTAGTACAGCCAAAAGCAAGTTAGTCATCCCTTAATAAGCGAACCGAAATATCATTCTGCCTTTGAAACATTGAATGTTCGGGGGACGCGAAATTTAAGCTGTGGATATAGCCAAACAAGTGACTGTCTATCCACATGCTTCTTCTGTACGTGTGTGCCTAGTGTCATGCTGACCTGCTGTAGTGACAAAAGACAAATGGGTACCTCTGTCAATAGGTAGTGCCAGTGCAGGTCTGGGCGAGTAGAGTGTTTGTTTTTCTCCTTGCTTTACCAGGGGGTAAACAGTCTTTTTGTGGCTGCTGACACTAAAAAGCAGCCAAGAGAACCCCACACTGTAATTCCCCAAACAGGCTGTTTGTCTCTGCAGCCTTGGCTGAAAAAACAAAGCAGCTTTGGATCTGAAGCAAGGAAGTCTGAGATGTTAGAAACAAAAAATCGTAATGTTGAAGGAAAAGGCAACTACAATATCTCATTGCAACTTTTGCCTGATTCCACGTTGGTCTGGATGAGAAAGAATGCAGTGAACCACACGTCCAATACTTGGTCTTGAGTGCAAAAAATTTCCTTGATATCTTGAAGACCTCTGGAAATCTGTGGAGTTAAATTTCTGGATTAGAGTGGTTATTTTTAAAAGAGATTTTATTTATTTATTTTTAGAGAGAGGGGAAGGGAGGTAGAAAGAGGGGGAGAGAAACATCAATATGTGGTTGCCTCTCATGCACCCCCAACTGGGGACCTGGCCCGCAACCCAGGCATGTGCCCTGACTGGGAATTGAACTGGTGACCCTTTGGTTTGCAGGCTGGCGCTCAATCTACGGAGCCACGCCAGTCAGGGCTAGAGTGGTTATTTTTTAATCCTGACTTTCACAGTCAAGCTTAAACTCTGGTTGAGCAAGTTTGTGGGTCATGAGTTTTGATGGATAAGGAGGACAAGATGCTCTCAGAAAGGGAAGAATGTTAAAGGTGATTGGCCACAAGGCAGAGAGAAGTCCCAAGGAGCCAATTGCCTGGGGAACAGGGAACAGCAGTTTGAAGATTTGGTCAGGAAACCACAAATAACTATGCAAGGGACAAAAAAACAACAACAAGATACCAATCTATGAGTCTGTTTCTGTTTTGTTTGTTAGTTTACTTTATTCATTAGATTTTACATATAAGGGGGCTGGCTGAAAAAGGTGAAGGGATTAAGCAAAAAGAACAAACAAATAAAACCAAACCAACTCATAGACACAGACAACAGTATGGTGATTACCAGAGGGAAAGGGGTGGGGCAGGTAGAAGAGGGGGATAAAGGGGGATAAATGGTGATGGAAGGAGACCTGACTTGGGGTGGTGAACACACAATATGGTATACAGGTGGTGTATTATAGAATTGTACACCTGAAACCTATGTAATTTTATTAACCAGTGTCACCGCAATAAATTCAATTTTAAAAATAATTTAAAAGAACGAGAAAAAAAACAAACAAAACAAGATACCAAGGTTATCCAGGTCCGGAGAACAGCATGGATCTGAGTGGAAAGAGCACTGGATCGGGAGTCGGAAGATTCCTGGTTCTGGGTCTTGCTGAGCACATGAGTTAGAGACACGTAAATATAGAACCTTTGGAAACATATACCATGCTGCTTTCCTGCTCTGAATCCTCCAGTGGTTCCCAACTGGTCTGAGAGCAAAAACCCATGTTCTGACTGTAGCCCACAAGATGGTACATTGCCCTTGCTGGTCTCTCCAGATCCACGTCTTACTGCGCCCTAGTCACGCTGCCCACCTTTCTTTTCATTCTGCCTACAATGTCCTTCCTCCAGATCGCCTCGCTGCCTTCCCGGCCCTGCTCAAATGCAACCACCTGCCCTTACCCCACCTCCAGTTAAAAAGAAAATCACATCTCTTGCCATCATCGTCTTTGCTTGTTTTAGGTTTCTCATGGCACCAATTGTGACATTCCATTATACATCTCTTTATTTCTTTATTCTGCCGCCCCCACTGGAGAATGAGTTTTACCATTGCTGGAGTGTGTGTGTGGTCTATGACATCTCCATTACCTAGAACAGTTCCTGGAACATACACTCAACACTTATATGGAGTAAACAGATGAGTAAAATAATCTTTGTAAGTGAGTGGATTGTAGTCTGTCTTAGGGGCATGATGAGAACCAAATGATGTGATGGGTGTGCATACATTTTGTAAGCTAGAGGGCTACACAACTGGTTATAGAGCAGGGAGGGATTGAATGGTCTCTCCTCTGTGTCTTACAGCTGGCCAGATACAATCCTAGAATTGATTCCCAATTCTCCTGGAGCCCCTGATCTTTCCCAGGCTGTGCCAACATTTTGTGCTTTAGTGGGGAGGACATGGGTTACGAGGTCAGAATGCCACAAGTTCAAACCCTGCCTCTGTTAGTTCTGGCTGTGGGACTGTAGCAGACACAGCTGGTCCCTGCCCCGTCTCCTCTCCACTTCAGTGCACACAAGCAAACACATACCATGCCATTTACCAGTTCTAAGCCTGATGTGGAAATACTGGGGCATTAACATACTATCTCAATCCCGAGTGTCCCGGACCAATGACTGAAAATAGTTAGTGTAGCCCTGACCGATGTGGCTCAGTCAGTTGGGCATCATCCTGCAAACCGAAAGGCTGCCGGTTCCATTCCTGGTCAGCGCACATGGCTGGGTTGCAAGTTTGGTCCCGGTTGGGGCAGGCGAGAGGCAACTGATCGGTGTATCTATCTCTCGCACATCCATGTTTCTTTCCCTCCCTTCCCCTCTCTCTGAAAATAAGTAAAATCTTTTAAAAATAAATTAAAAATAAAAATAGTTCATGTATAAATAGCTCAGCTTCCTTGTCCCCAAGGTGGGAAGCCTCTGTGGCATGTGTTCCGCACTGTTTCCCAGAGTTCCCCAGAGGGATTAGGCTCCAGAGTAACAATGTCCCTACAACGTCCTACTTCCCTTCCCCGTCTCATGCTGCCATTCTCTTACCAGTGCTTTCTGGGATTGCCTTCCAAATACACTACTTATATTGAGTCCTCGACTTTCGGTCAGCTTTTGGGGAAATCCAAATGAAGACAATGACTTTAGGCATTTAACTCAGTTTCATTATCTGCAAAATGGGGATAAACCAGGCCTCATAGGATCATTATGAGGATCAAGTGTGATAGTGTAAAAGGCATCTGGCCTGGCATTTAGCATTGGGTTAAACCACATGAAATTGCCATTTGTATAGGTAAAAGAGTGGCTCAGTGTTGGCAGTTTTGTGTGGTTCACCTAACTGATCTTCAGTAAGGGTCTGTTCTTTACCCCCCGACCCCTTCTCCTTTCCAAGAGGCCTGTCAGAACTGGAGCTTCCATAGGGGGTGTCAAACAATTTTACTTGGAGGTACCAGACTACCAGACAGGCTTTTAGAAGTAAAACAACAGTTTTGGATTAGGAAAGATCTCACATATCTGCTCATTCCCTTTTCCACAAGCAAAGTTAAGACTGCAGATACTGGGGGCATTAACTCCTGCGTGCAACTCTCATTCACACCTTTAATAGTTTTAGCTTCTGACAAAAAGAGAAATGCCGTGTAACCCACACCCCTGAAATATTTGAAGCTGCAAGTAATTAATAACAGTGTTAACGCTATACAATTATGAACAAGTGTCTCCACCAGAAGAGCTCCTCGGCAATTATTTTTCCTTCAATGGATTGACTAAGTTTCTAATGGACACTGAGCTTGCGAGCAATGAAAATTAAGGCTTAAAAAAGAAGAAGCAAGAAGAAAGTTCCACCTAATGACCTGGTAATGGCACTCCAGAATGATGGACCACCAGCTTTACAGGACTGAGTACTTGATGTAATTGATGTTATTACCTGATAGTACAGTTTCCCCTGGAAATAATTTTCTGTTCTCACACAAAGCTCCTGACCTTAAAAGTCACAAGAGTGTCATAGCCACTGCCCTCCTCCAGATCCGAAAAGAGGTCTTATAGAGCAAATTCAGCTTCCTAGGGCCTTGAACCTTCTGGCAGGTGGTAATGTTGATGTGCAGTGTGGCACGGAGGAGGCTTTGGCAGTTAGTAGATGTTTGATTCTGGACACTGAGCTGTTACTTAGCAGCTCTCTCTGTGTCTCAGTCTCCTCGTCTGTAAAATGGGAAAAATAATAGTACCTATCTCAGCAGGATTGTTGGAGGATGAATGAGAAACTGAATGTAAGCTGATCAGTATGGTCCCTGACACACAGCTGGTGCCCAGTAAAGGGCTGTTAGCAAAACCGAAGTGAACAAGAAACCGAAAGGACCATTTCTGTCCTGTTTTGCCTTGTTTCCCTTAGCTTTTTTTCTGTAACCCATAGAACTTCCTCAGTCGTTCTTGAACAGTATATTCAGTGACACGTATAGATGAAAGATTTTTGTTCACATCTTTACTGAGAGGCTAAAGAGTAACTGGGGTTAATGGTATGCTTCAATACAAATATTTGAAGAGAACAGCTGGCTGGTGTGTGTTTAAAACTTGGCACTCTCTAATTCTAAGGGAAGCCCCAAACCTGCACACCTTTTTCAGGTTAGCTGCCCAGTTAGATTACCATTGCATCAGACTAGGCAGGGAACTGTGGAGGGGGCAACAGAAGGAAACTAAAAAGTATTAAGTACCCCCAAAGTGTTGGGGCTTTGTGCAAAGAACACTGCATCTGTCATCTCATTTGATCCTCATAGCAACTCAGGGAGGTGGATGTCATGTTGCATTTACAGGTGAGGAAGCTGAGCCTCAAGGAGCTTAAGTAACTTGCCCATAGTAAAAAATTTCCTAAGTGGATCAGCACTGATTTAAATCCTGGGCTCAGAAGATTGTTCCCTAAAGGGAGTGTTTCTGATAAAGTAAAGACTTTACCCCCCTAATCTCTCTGCTTTGGCCATCTGGACATTGATAAACTTGTTTTGGGGTATTAGGCTTAAGCACAGCTAGGCCACAGCATGAGACATTAGCAGCAGTAATGAATGAAAAGTGGTGATGATGTAGCAAAGTCAAGGGGTCAAACATGACAAAGCAGCCTAGGAGAAGCAGCACGACTCTGACCTATAGTGAATAGTGAGGCCCAGCAAGTGCCAGATATCTATGACAGAGACCTCACAGAGAAGCTGCAACCCCATTGCCAATGACAAGCACGGGCCACCAGCTGGATGAGGAAAACAGATGTGCGAAGAGATAAGACTTTCATCACTCCAGATAGTGTCCTTCGCATCGCGCATGTTTCCTATGTGACTCCCCCACCATTTCTCTCTCTCTCTCTCTTAAACAGACACACACACACGAGGAAGGAAAAAATACTTGATAGAACATATCATGAAAAGGGCTGGCAATTTGGGGATTTATTGTAAAATATCAAATTGAAGTTGGGGGCGCTACCAGATTTGGGTATCGCCCCTTCCCATTCATATATGCTCTGTGGGGGCAGAGACTGCTTAACCCCATCCTGTATCCGTGGCACAGAAAGAAAGCCCAACAGAGATGTGCCGACTGAGAATCCTCAATGTTTATTCCTTCTTGCTGATTTATATTTTCTCTGGTGACACTGAATGATATTTCATTTGTACCCAAAGGCTATTGTGCTACATGCATATCATTTCCATCTTAAATAAACAGATGACATTGAATTTAGTCCTGTAGTTTACACACTGCAGACAAATGGGTGATCTCATTAGACAAATGGATATGGTTAGACTATAATCTAAAAATATACAAGCAGGAAAACAATTTAGGTAGGAGATTGGGTACTGAAATAATTATGTGTTATGCTTAATTATAGAGTAGTTTGTTTTTTTCTTGTGTATTTGTTTGTTGGATTTCTTTTGTTGGAGGGGAAAAGTTTTTTAAAAATACAGAAAAGTTTAGAAACTAATATAAAAACACCCATGTACCTATATCCAGTGTCATTTCTCTTTGAAAATTTTGCCTGCTGTCAATGCTGTTGGTGGTAGGGTGACCATATAATTTATCATCCAGATGGGAACACTTTTGAGAGTACAAGAGAACACTATTAATTTATAGGAACACCAGGCATGGAGTGGGACCATCACAAGCAAAACGAGATGCTCTCTCGTTTTTGTTTTGTTCGCGTATTTGTGGGTGTCCCAGAGGAGGGGAACACTGATGTGACTTCACCCATTCACGCCTCACAGTGGGCATGAGATGGTCGTTCTTTGCTGTGCAGACCCATCACTGCTCAAGGAACCTTGACTGTTGCAGGTCATGCTATGCTGTCATCAGACAGGCCTTTGAAAAAACTTCCATCTCTTACAATTTCTAACCATATCTAACCTCTTTCTGTTGCAGCTTCCTTCCTTGTCAAGGCTCTGATGTTTTGCAGGATTCAGCTCTAATGGAGCCCAGTTCATTTCACTACTGCAGAGGTGGAGGGAATTCATAGCGCCTTTAGAACATTCCATCTACCTGCCCTGAGCACACTGGCCCTGCTGGAACTGACAGATGGCTTCCACTTGGTTGTCTCATTGACATGTGGCTTCGCCCAGCCAGGAGCAAAGATTGCTTTCATGTCCAAAGATGTCACTCTGGGTGATTCTATCTTGCTCTTATGCTGACAGGGTTTCACGAACTTGGCTGATGAAATTTTTCAAGGTTTGCAGATGTGAAATCTGTGATCAGTCTGAGATAGGTGGCAGGTGAGAGGCCAGAGCATTTTTGCTTTCTTGGGAGTTAGAGGTCATGCAAAGAAAGTTGTATTTCATCGGCAGTTATAGCAATGAACCATTTACTGTATTAAGTGTCTGCAGTATGTTGGACTTTAATATAAACCCCAGAGAGGTAAAAACACTATGACACAGTTTTACCCACAAGAAACTTAAGAGTCTGGTGGACTTTAGGCAGATTCTCAGAATTGGTTTGCATAGGCGAAACACAAAGTGAAGTAAAGGGTTACAGTTCTGTGATTGGGTTAGCTAAAGGGTATAGTGAGGATACAGTGAACCTAGTCTGCTATGTGCGTGTGTGTTTGTGTGGCAGTGTGGGGTGCAAGGAAATACAAAGTTGGAGAGGAGTGGGGCCAGATGAGGGAAGATCTTCCCATTCAAGGAAAACAGGGTGGGGCAAAGTAGATTCACGGTAATGAGTACATGAAACACAGAGTTTGTTTTTTGTATTATTATTTATTATTATATTCTTTTCTGATCAAACAGCTGTAAACCTACGTTTGCCCACCCCTGTATTTATTAGTAACTATTGGTAAGTCTTATGTCAAGCCATGTGAACAGCAGAGGTTGATTAAGGTTGATTGAGACCCTGGGCGCAGAAGAAAATATTTAAACATACTATCAGGTTTTACTGCTAATTGTTAACTTTTATGTAATTAAAATTGCACATATGAAACCAAACTTGGTGTCATTAGAAAAAAGTGTAAAGTTGGGGTTTTGCGGGGCCCTTCAGAAGTGGGGGCCCAGGGTGTGTGCCCCGTGCACCCGCCGTAAAATCTGCCTCTGTGAACAAGACAGAGATGGCTGTGTCCTCACAGCATATTCAAACTTTAGGAGATACAGATGAGCAATGAGGCAAGTACAAAGTCTGTATGGAGCTCTAAGATGGGAGATGTACTGAATGTTAAGGGAAGGGTACCTATGCCACCCTTGCAAGCACAAGGGAAGACTTCTCGGAGGAAGCGACTTTTAAATTAGCACCTAAAGAATGAGGAGAAATTAACCATGGGCAGAGGCTTGGTATAGTGGTATGAACTGGTGGAGACAGTATATCAGCAGACATTGCAGCATCGACAATGTCCCAGAGGCACAAAACAGATGTCAGGGGGACATGGAAGTGATTTAGGCTGGTGGGAGAAGGGAGAGGAAAGCTAAAGAAGCAAGCAAGGTCCAGCTGACACAAGGCCTTGCCTACTGAACTTAGAAGATAGGCTTTGTCCTGTGGGCAGCTGGGAGTGCGTGAAGGGCCTCAAACAGGTCTGATCAGAATCATGTCGGGGGAGGACCACTCTGTCTGCAGTGTGGCAGCTGGATTGGGAACAGTGGAGATCCGAGGCTGGGAAGTGGATTAAAACATTAATGCAATGATGAATTCATTGGTGATGTGAAGATCTGAACTGTGGAGATCACACTGGCTTGACGGAGGCAGCTGACATCTCTACTTTTTCACACGTCCGGAAAGTTTAGCCCAGGGAGGAAGCCAGGCAGTAGAATTTGATGAATACTTTTCAGTCCATGGTATCTTAAACATTGGAACTGCATTTCCCAGGTTTGGGTCTTAACGTGTTGTCTATCAGTTGTAGATTTATAGATGTGCAGATCTAACCAATGTCTGGCCTTTCACGTCTCTGTATGTACTCATATACCTGTAAAGTGCACTCATGGAACATACAAGTACAAACGTTCTTGGCCAGTGGCCTCAAGTTCATCTGTAGCAGGTGCAGTTGGCATGCCACTTTTTTTCCGTAGCCCTTACCTCTCGAGAGCACACCTGCCTGACTTCGAATGCCAGCACCCACAATTCGTTGTCAGAGAGCCCACTGTGCCATCTGCTTGGCAGCCAGAAGTTCTGGGGAATTAACATCCCCTGGGAGCAGACCTCGACCAATGACAGATGGGAGTCAGCCTATAAGTACACAGCTCCCTCCCCATGGGTGGGATTACTCATGGGTGAGTGTGTGTTCAGCTGCTTCCCAGAGCTCCCCCCACCACTGTGGGCTGGACTCCAGTTGCCCATGGTGGCGGCCTGCTGGATCACACTCCCTTTGAGGCCCCTTCCCCTTTCTGTCTCACTGCCCTGCTCCCCTTCCAGTTGCCTGTCATGTCCCAAATAAGCTTGCCTTCTTGTTTCAAGGTCTGCTTCTGGGAAAACCCAACTAAAATGTCTAATACTCAAAACCTGGAATTAGAGTTTCCTAATATCCTCAAAACACTGCACCACGTGAAAACCATTTCCCCACTTTCTTGTATATTCAACTATGGTATGTTGAAATAAAACAAAAACCCTTAAGGTGTAAAGTTAGGATCGTTTGAGATTCTTTTTATACTCTCTTTTTGATGGTGGACACTTTTTTTCTGATGAGGCCAACTTGTATACAGTAGGTATATAACAAATATTACTCAAGTGGTTCTGGTAAGTTTATGAATGTAAATGGCCAAGTGCTAGCGACTGTACACCCCCCCCCCCATTTGGGGCACAGTCCAGTCTATTCATTAAAGTTTAAAGCTAATCACACGGTGGGCCCAGGGTAATTGATGACAAGAATGCACTGTAACTCCTCAGGGGCTTAGGCCTGCACCCTGCCAGGAGTGCAGAACTGGGAGATGACATGTTCTCTCATCTTCCTTCTTGCTGATGATAAAGGAGGCAGGCATTTCTTTGGCTTTTACTTCATTTGAAAAAAAATACTCAAAGACTCTTAGCATCCTTCTGGAACATCTCAGCAGGTAAGGCCTCAGGCTTTGGTGCTCTCTGTTGACAGCAAATGCTAGAATATTGCCCAAATGGGATGAGAGTCCCCATCTTTCCATTTCTGGATTTGTGCTGTTATGGCGGTAGGTGTGTGGGAGAGACAGCTGATGCATTCACTGGATCCCTTCCCAGGTAGTGATGTGCCTGGGGAGCGTGTGCTGGTGGAGGCAAACTCTTCCTGCATCAGCTCTGGGGCCGCTAAAACTGAGTGGATCTGTCTGCCAAGATTCAGGCTGCCTCTCTTCTTGTCATTACTCACCATTGTTGGGTGCTCTGCACCGCTGGGAAGGTCTCACTCTTCCACCTTATTAACAGGGGCACTGAATAGGATGTGTGTGTGTGTACACTCTTCATTAGTGAGGTATAAGGTATATACAGTAAAGTGCACAAACCTTAATTGTACAGCTCCATACATTTTCTAGGTATGTGCACCTATAAACCTTACTCAGATCAAGATACAGAATATCTACAGTGCTCAGAGGCTGCTCATGTCCCTTCCCAGGCACTACTCCACAACACAGGGAGGAAAATGATTGACTTCTATCTGCATCGATTAGCTTTGCTTGTTCTTAAGCTTTCCTCTTGTGTGTTTGCCTTCTTTTACTCAACCCAGAGCCCGTGAGATTCACCTGTGTTGTGTGTATCAGTAGTTTGCTATTTTTTTATGATTACAAGTATGTAAATGATTTTCATTTTTATTTTTTTTCTCCCCTGTATTTCAGTCTTAGCTGCACCCCGCCTCCAGCCAGCATTCCCCCTTAGTTCATGTCCATGGGTTGTACATATAAGCTCTTCGGCTTCTCCCTTTCCTATACTGTTCTTAACCTCCCTCTGTCTATTTTGTACCTACCACTGATGCTTCTTACTCCCTGTACCTTTTCCCCCATTCTCCCCCTCCCCCCTCCTAGCTGATAACCCTCCAAATGTTCTCCATATCAATGATTCTGTTCCTGTTCTGGTTGTTTGCTTAGTTTGTTTTTATTTTTTTAGGTTCAGTTGTTGATAGTTGTGAGTTTGTTATCATTTTACTGTTCATAGTTTTGATCATCTTCTTTTTCTTAGATAAGTCTCTTTAACATTTCATGTAATAAGGATTTGGTGATGATGAACTTCAACTTCACCTTATCTGGGAAGCACTTTATCTGCCCTTCCATTCTAAATGATAGCTTTGCCAGATAGAGTAATCTTGGACGTAGGTCCTTGGCTTTCATGACTCTGAATACTTCTTTCCAGCCCCTTCTTGCCTGTAAGGTTTCTGTGGAGAAATCAGCTGATAGTCTTATGAGAACTCCTTTGTAGGTAACTCTCTCCTTTTCTCTTGCTGCTTTGAAGATTCTCTCCTTGTCTTTAATCTTGGCTAATGTAATGATGATGTGCTTCCTGGGGGCCAACTTCCCTGGGACTCTCTGAGCTTCCTGGACTTCCTGGAAGCCTATTTCCTTTGCCAGATTGGGGGAGTTCTCCTGCATTATTTGTTCAAATAAGTTTTCATTGCCTTGCTTTTTTCCTCTTTTCCGTCTGGCACCACTAATTTGGATGTTGGAACGTTTAAAATTGTCCTGGAGGTTCCCAAGCTCTCCTCATTTTTTTGAATTGTTGTTTCTTCATTCTGTTCTGGTTGAATGTTTCTTTTTTCTTTCTGCTCCAGATCTTTGGTTGGAATCCTGGTCTCCTTCCCTTCACTGTTGGTTTCACGTATATTTTCCTTCATTTCACTTTGCACAGCCTTCACTTTTTCCTCCATTTTGTGACCACAGTCTACCAATTCTGTGAGCATCCAGATTACCAGTGTTTTGAACTCTGCATCTGTTAGGTTGGCTATCTCTTCATCGCTTAGTTCTATTTTTGGAGCTTTGAGATGTTCTTTCATTTGGGCCATATTTCTTTGTCTCAGCACACCTGTTACATTATAAGGGGTGGAGCCTTAGGTATTTGCCAGGGTGGGGCAACCCATATCACTGCCTTGTGGCGCTGTGTGTGGGGGAGGGGTCTGAGAAGGAACAATACCGCTTGCTCGGCTCTTGGCTGGCTTTCAGTCGCTTCCCCTGCTACCCATAAGCAAGTTGGGCCCTTCTGGTGCTGATTCTTGGGTGGGTGGGTTTGTTTACATTCTGGGACCATGGGGGTCCCTCCAATGAAGTCTCCTGTGAGACGCAGTTTCTCCCATCGCCGCAACCCCACAGGTCTTTACAGCCAGAGGTTTTGAGGCTTTCTTTTCCTGCACAGGAACCCTGGGTTGTGCAGTCTCTCTCACTCCCCAGTTGTTCCTCCCGGTTTATCCACACACAAATGTGGCACTGCTGGTCTACCAGCTGCTGCCTTCCCGTGCGTCCTCTCCGCCCCGGCTGCCCATCTCCGCCCCTCCTACCAGTCCAGATGAGTGTTTCTTCTTTAACTTCTTGGTTGTCAGACTTCCATATAGTTTGATATTCTGGCAATTCTGGTTATTTTTTGTTTTTAAATTTGTTGTCCTTTTGGTTGTGCGAGGAGACATGTAGTTTGCTATTTTTATTTAGTTTTGCTGTGTAGTGTTTCATTGCATGATGATACCCTACATTCTCTTGTTGGTGGTCTTTTCATTGTTTTCACTTTGGGGTTTTTATAAATAAAACTGCTTTGGGAATTCTTTGTACAAATCCTTTGGTGGACATATACACTCCTTTCAGGTATATGCAGTGATATGTCAGTAAATGTTTAACAATAAATTCTATGACAAAAATAGCTCTGATTTGTAAGCATTTGTAAATTCCCCTCCCATGGACAATTTCAAACTACCAGGGGGATGTGTGTTAGGAAGAGATGTACCCAATCAGCTTTCAGGAGCCAGTGGGCACCCGCCTGAGCATACCACTGCGTATATAGACTCAGGGGTGAAATTTCAGGATCAGAGAAGAGGCATACATTTAGTTTAATTTTTCCATACTGATCGTACCATTTTACATCCCCACCAGGAAGGTACAGCAGTTCCGGTTGCCACATATCCTCAGCAACATTTGCCCCATATCAAGCTTTTTAATTTTTTAATCATTCTGGTGGGTGCGTACTGGTATCTCATTGGGGTTTTAATGTGCATTTCCATGATGCCTGAAGCTCAGTTCTTCGCATGCACTTATTAGCCATGTGGCTCTCCTGTTTTCCAAAGTACCCGCTCTCAAACCTTTGCCCTGTTGATTATTGGGTTGTTTTGTCTTTCATTATTGATTTGTATGGGAACACCTAAATTCAAGTCACGTGAGACTGGCTGTTAAGGTTGCAAGAAAGAAGAGCTCCAGAGGCAGCCTGTCATGCAAGAAAGCCTGACACAGGGGTCATACAGATTTGTGTTTGTATGCAAGTAAGTGACCATATGATGGCCTTGAGAAAATCCTCCTTCTTGAACCTCAGTTTCCTTATCATCAAAATGGGATTGCTGTCTCGAAGTGTGGTTGATTTCGGAAAGAGGCAGTATAGATACAATGCCTGGCAGAGGAGTGCATTGCAGGTTCTTTGTAAATGTTAGATCCTTTCCCCACTTCAATCAGAAAGTGCGGCCGGCACCTTTGCCCATGACTTTCTATTCATGAAGCACATGATGGTTTTAGCCCAGTGCTTAGAAATCCCATATTCTTCCTGGCTGCTGAGTGGTGTTCTTGTCATAGAGCAAGACCCTGTCTCATGATGTGAGGATTTTATTCCTTTTTTAAAAAAAAATTCTATTTATTTTTGGAGAGAGAGGAAGGGAGGGGGAGAGAAAGGGACAGAAACATCAATGCGAGAAACAGCTCTCAAATGCACCCTGACCGGAGACTGACACTGCCGCCCAGGCATGTACCCTAACTGGGGATGAAACCAGTGATCTTTTTGGTTTGTGGGATGACGCCCAGTCCACCGAGCCACACTGGTTATGGCTACGGTTTTAGTCTTTGTGAGAAATGGCATTGATCTTTTTCGGGGTGGGTGTACAACCATGATATTCTTCAGTGCCTTATTTGCTGTGAGGCAGACAGGATCTGTAGGGCACTCCAAGCCCTATCCTCTGTGTGAGGGAAGAAGCTGCCGCAGGTCAGCAGTAATAAGAAACTGCAGCTGCTTTGGGAAGGGCCGCAGGGTGAGCAGTGAAGTTGCAACGCCGAGCGCTCTCTCCTAGGAGTTTGGACTTGTGAGGAGTGGTGGGCTCAGCTCTGCCATCACCTCCTCCAGGAAGCCTGCCCTGGAAATGCAGGTGAAGTGCTCCTTCTGGTCTCCTGTGTATGAACACATCTGCCTAATCAGCCTGCCATATTATAGGAAATACTCTTAGACCTTTGCATCGTATTCTTTGGTACATCTCCAATCCCAGCACAGTGTAGGCACACAACTCAGGACAGAAACGTTCTGGACAAGCCAGCATGCTCTTGTCTACTCGCCTCAACTTCACCAGCATGCATTACAAAGTTCCCACCTGCATGTCCTGAAGCCTAGTTAAATAGTGAAAGTGATCAAGCAAAAGTATCAGCTAGTTCTCAAAGGCTCGGCTGGGGGGGAAGTAAAACAAATAAGAGGAATCAGAATATGTGGGATAAGATGATTACTCTTATGTCTACAAGATGTTGTGGCAATTTAAACACACGCGTGCGCGCACACCTCCCTCCCCCCAGCAGAAGTAATGCTTTTCCAGCCCAGCTCTCAAGGGAACACACAGGCGAATATTAATAGATGCAGTTCTGGAAAGAATAGGACATTGAAATTAGGAATAAAGAGGCTTTTAAATTTTCACTCTTATCATTTCCTCCTTTTCCAAAGTGAAGGAGCTTTATCAAAATCAATATAAAGCAGCCTGCAGATCTCAAACAAAGTTTTGGCTCATTTAAGAAATGGATGAGCATTGGTGTTACCCTGTTACCTTGTAAATAACACAGGTAGTAGAAAGCTGAGACATAATGTAATAGAAGGACCTGGAATGCAGAAGGATCCCTGTAAAGGCCATTTTAATGTTTTCTGTCTCACAGTAACCATTTAAATTGTTAAACTTTGCAATGTACTCATTATATTATAAGGTACTTATGCATTATTATAATGGATACTAATGGGCTTTGCACCTTCTTTTCTTTAAGTAAAAAAGGGGCAAAAATGTCATTTAAGGGGGAAAATGAAATGCTAAAGATCAGATCATTTTGAAACGGAAACACTGTCACGGCGCTTTGCATACCACTTTAGAAACAGAGATTTCAGTAGGTAGCGAGCGTCTCTCAGTGGGGAAACCTCAGATTGTTCTTACGAGGGAGAGACTGGTGGCTTTGGCAGGTCACCCTGTACAAGACAATCCGTTAGCCATCCCCACTCAAGACTCTGGGTGCATGGCGCGCGCTCCCAGAACACTTTTCATGGGATCCGGGGGCTTATTAGCAGTGAGTGGCGATGGGAGGCCTCTCCCTGCCTGCCTCGCTGACTCAGGAGCGCCGGGGTGTTAGCCACCGTGCTTCACACCTATTGTAGAGCTAGGATGGATGCCAAACAAGAGCCTCCCTGGAGCAAAAAACCAACCAGTCCAACACAAAAGACTTCCCTGGAGGAAGATGGAAATGGTGTCCAGGTGGGTTTAGGAGAAAGGTTAGGAGGGGCTTTCCAGAACATGCCAGGGGCCCAGCAGAAAAAACAAAGCGTTTCACCTTGTTCACAGAGCATTCAACCCAGCCTGCTGAGGATTTCTGTTTGTTTAAGTACTTCACAATTTGGGGTTAACGGAAAGTTGCTGCTGTTTGTAAGATAAGGTTTTGTTTAGACGCCCCAATTGAATTGTGTCCTTTTCATTCAAAAATATATTTGTTTTGGTAAGTCATGGGAAGGTAGCTAGGCTGTAAGGATAATGGATTTACATATTTTAATGCAAACTTTTACGATTTTACTTAACATAAAACCAGTGGAAGAGGAAGGGCTGCCTCCTCCTCACCCTCTGTCTGTTGGGGCATGAGGAGACCGGAAACCTGTGAGGTGGACCCTGCACTTCCCACGCCCGCAGCCTGAGCCAGCCGCTCTGGGCCGCGCCCGTCCGCGCCCGTCCGCGCCAGGCGCGGGCTCGCTGGGCTCACCCTCACACCTTTAAACCAGAATCTCTTGGCGAGGGCGAGGGCATCTGTATTTTAGAAAGCTTCCCCGGCCAGTGCACACAGCCAAGGTTGACAATCTGTGAATCATTCATCCAGTCCTGTTGATTTTCACTCCAACATCTCTTAAATCCATCCTCTTGTGCTCCATTTTCACCACTTCTGATTTGGTTCTAGCCCTTATCTATCTGGATGACAGAAACAGCTTCCCAACACATCTTTTTTTTTCTTTCTTTTAGTCAGTCCTCCAAACTGCCACCAGATTTATTTTTCCAAAACACAAATCCAAACCTGTCACCCCTCTGCTTTCAGTTCTCCAGTGGCTCCCCTCCGAATGAATGATGGAGCTTGTTTACCTCTTAGATGATGATGGAGAATGGCTGCCCCTCGTCCTAGGCAGGGTTTCTTTTAGTTTAAAATTTTTCTTTTTAACTTTTTATTTAAAAATAATTTAAGACTCACAAGAAGTTGTAAGTATGGTTCACAGTTCCCCTAATGAAAACATCTTGCCATGACCACAGTATATGGTCAAAGCCAAGAGCCTGACTTCAGCATCCTGTTAACTCTCAACCACATGCCTTATTTGGATTTCACTAGTTTTTGCATGCACTCTTTGCATGTGTATGTTTTTGTAGAATACTATGACATTTTTATCATATGAGCTTTATTCAGTTTTAAAAGTGTCTCTTTTTCTACTTAGGGTGGTTCTCAACTCTGGTCACACCTTAGAATTTCCTGAGGGAGCTTTAAAAAAGTAGCCATGTCTGGCTCTGCTCTAGACCACCCCCTAGTCTGGCATTTCTCAGGCTTTCCGTGTGCATACGACTCAGTCGGGGATCTTGTAACAGTACAGAGTCTGTTCTAGTAGGTCTGGGTGGAGCCTGGCGCTCTGCAGTTTGAACAAGGTCTCGGGCGGCTGCTGCTGCCGCCACTAGTCTGTGGGCCACATTTGCAGCAGGCCACCCTGTTTCAGAGCAGTGACATGGGAATCTGTGGGAGTGAAACCTAGGCATGGTATGTTTCATTCCTCCAGTGATCTGGCCTGTGGCCAGGGTTGAGAACCACTGAGATGCGCGACAGACTTCAAGTCTGTGTCAACCTTGGAGGTCATGCCATCCCAACGTCTAGGTGAACCATTCTAGATCATTTCAGTCTCCTCTGACGAGCCATTCAAATGCCGAAAGGCTCCTGGAGTTAAGAAATCCTTCCTTCTATAGAATTCATATTCTTCTTCTGAAATTTAAATATGCCCAGTGTGAACTCTCTCAACACGTCTTTCACTTCTACTTTAATTTCTTCTTTATTCATTTGTCCATAATGAGACTAAAGGGAAGGATTGTCCCTTTGCTTTCATACCGTAATTCTGCAAAAGACAGCACTTCAGATTTACTACCTAGTGTCTTTTCATTCCCTTGTCAACTGGCCTCCAAGCCCATAGATATTAGACAAATGCTGACTTTCTTTAGCACTTGACAAGGTTCACTTTCAGCAACTGACTTTGTTTACTATCTTGAAGAGAAAACACCAAGCTGCCATATGGAAATTCCTCTCAACATGCTAACATATTCGTAAAAATACCCTTATCTATATTTTCAGTCCTCCCCTTCCATGAAAATCAATGCCGTGGCTCACTCTCTCTCTAAGATCAATTCCTTCCCCTGGGTTCTGTCTTTCCTTTCCTTCTTCCTGGTACTGTTCATCCCAGTTTATCCCATTCTCTCCCATGTCCTCTAACTTTTTCTACTACTGTAGTTCCTTCCCATGAACTTTGAAATATGCTTATGTGTCTCCCATATTAAAAATGGCCCCATTGATCCCACTTTCCTTCCAATTCTGCCACATCACCCCTTCTTTGAGGAGCTCTTTACATTTGCTGTTTCCAGCTATACTTCAGAGATTCATGCTTGCTAACTTCATTTCCTCACCTCCCACTCACTTCTCAAACCTCTCCTGTCTGGACTCTATCCCAGCACCAGCCAAACCTCAACAGTGAGTTCTAAGCAGGTAAATCCAATGGTTACTTTTCACTCCTCATTTTCTTAAACTCCCAGCAGTTAAGTCAATAATGTGGGGTCAAAGTAGTACTTTAAAAATATGTAAGGTGGTTAAGCATGTTGAGCTTTTCATGGGCATCTAGTAGGCTCCATTACGGCATGGGCATGGGTTCGTCACTGCTGTGTCCTCTGCTATGTGCTGGCAGACAAAGGTGCTCAGCGTGTGTGCTTTGAGTGAAGTCCTCCTCCTCTCTCGTGAATTCCATGACATGACCTTCTCCTGCCCTCCTTCTCAACCTGGCTTTCAGCTGTCTGTCTGACTGACTCCTTTACATTTGCCTACCCTGTAAATTTGGTATCGCTCAAGATTCTGTCTCTGGCACTTCGGATCTTGTTACATTCAGATAAACTCTTCTTGGGCAATGAATTCCACCTCCATGGTTTGGCTTGTTGTCTTTATGCTGACCAGTGCCCAGTTCACATCAATACCTCACCTCTCTTCCAAACTCCAGGTCTGAATTTCCATCTGCCTTCTGAAGATTTACAAATATATGTTAATGGCAACATTTCAACTGGTGTATATCCACCTGTTTCCTGTTATGATTAACAGCATCATCCTCTTTCCACTTACCCAGGTGGGAAATTTCTAAGCTAACTGTCACCCTGTTTCATTTGTTGATTAATAATCCAATAAACCTCAAGTCCTATTGATTTCATTTCCCTACTTTTTTGGATAGTATTTTCAGTGTGTGCTCTGAAGCACATTGGTTCTTTGGGATGTTAATAGGAGTCAACAAAAAAGTAGAAAATATCGGTGATCAAAAAAACTGATATCAAATGCTGAGCTAGACAGAGTTAAATAGATTTCTTTTACAGAGGAACTTTTAAAATCATTTGATATGCTCATGTACATTCAATATGGGAATCTGATATGGGGATACCACATGCGTTCTTTCCCAAAGTTATTTGGCCATAGAATCCCCCCCCCCTTTTTTTTTTGCAGCTTTAAAGGAAACATTCCTAAAATACATTTTGGAAATGGTGATCTAATCTCTCTTCTTCTCCTTGTACAGTTATCCTATTCAAAGCCTCTTGTTTAGACTTATATCAGTTCCCTGGGTGAAGGAGGGGGCGATCTCCCTATTCCCAGTATCTTGCCTCTCCAACTTAACCTCTTCAATAGATGAGACTTCTGTAAGAGCTGCCCTTATAAAAGTCGGGTCACGCCTCTGCCCAGAGTATCAGCAGCTTGCCCTTACCTCTGTGCAAGTATTCTATATCCAAATATGACCATGGGTTTGTCTGCTTCTCCTTTTAGTTCTATCAGTTCTCATGTATTTCAATGATCTGTTCTTAGGTGCATACATGTTTAGGATTGGTGTGTCTTCTTGGGGAATTGATCCCTTTAGCCCCTCTTTATTCCTGATAATTTTCTTTGTTTTGCAGTCAGCCATATCTGAAATATAGCTACTTTAGCTTTCTTTTGATTAGTGTTAGCACGATATACTTTCTCTATCACTTTATTTTCAACCTGAGTCTTTAATATTTAAAGTGGGTTTCTGGTAGACAGCATAAGCTGTGTCTCAATTTTTCTTAATCTACTCTGAGAGTCACTGTCTTTTAATTGACACACACACACACAATTCACATTTAAAGTACTTACTGATATAGTTGGATTAATATCTACCATGATTGTAACTGTTCTCTAGTTGTTGTAGTTGTTCCTTGTTTCTTTCCCCTCTTTTTCCACGTTACTTGGGTTGAATTGAGAATTTTATGTTATTCCATTTTATCTTAGTATATCAGTTAAACTTCAGTTATTTTTAGTGGTTGTCCTAGAACTGACAATATATATTTACTAAACCTAATCTAAGTCCATCTTCAAATAATACTGTATACGTCACGTGGAGTATGGTTATAATTATTTCAAATTCCTCTCTCCTGTCCCTGGTGACATGGCTGACATCTGTTCTGCTTATTCATGTTACAATCTCTCAATACATTGCTACTATTATTGTTTTAAACAGTTATGTTTTAGATCAATTAAGAAAACAAAAAAAGGCTTTTACCTTCATTTATTTTTATATAGATCTGAGATTTTGACCTATATAACTTTCCCTCTGCCTGAAGGACATTTCTTGCAGGAAATGAATTCTCTCAGTTTTTGTTTTTCTGAGAAAGTTTTTATATCTCCTTCACTTTGAAGCATCATTTTGCTGGATATAGAATTTTAGGTTTGCGGGTTTTTCCTTTCAACTCTTTAAATATTTCACTCCACTGTCTTCCTGCTTGTGTGGTTTCCGATGATGTCTGATAGAATTTTCATCCTTGTTCTTCTATATGTAAGGTGTCTCCCTTTACCCCCCAGCTTCTTTCAAGATTTGCTCTTTATCTTTGGTTTTCTGTAGTTTGAATATGGTATGCTTAAATGTAGTTTTATGGATACTTATTTTCTTTAGTGTTCTGTGAGCTGCCTAGATCTGTAGTTTGGTGTCTAATATGAATTTTGGAAAGTTCTTGGCCATTATTACTTCGAACATTTCTTCTGCTACATTCTGTCTTCTCCTCCTAGCATTTTAAAATTATGTGTGTGTTATACCAGGGGTCCCCAGCCTCTGGGCTGCGGCCTGGCCCAGGCCTGTTAGGAACCGGGCCGCACAGCAGGAGGTGAGCTCGAATGTGAGGTGCTTGAATCATCCTGCAGCCACCCCCCTATCTGTGGAAAAATTGTCTTCCATGAAACTGGTTTCTGGTGCCAAAAAGATTGGGGACTGCTGTAGTTTTACCTTTTGATATTGCCCCACAATTCTTGGGTGTTCTGGGATGCTTTCACTCTTTTATCTCTTTGTGTTTCAGTTTGTGAAGTTTCTGTTACCCTGTATTCAAGCTCATTGACTCTTTCCTGGGCTGTGTTGAGTCTACTGATGAGTCCATCAAAGCCATTCTTCATTTGTTACAATTCTCCTAGAATTTCCTTTTGATTCCTCAGAGTTTCCATCTCTCTGCTTATATTATTTTCCTGTTATTGACGTTGTCTACTTTTTCCATTAAAGCCCATAATATAACTAATCATAATTATCTTAAGTTTTCTGTCTGATAATTCTAACATCTGTGCCATATCTGAGTATGGTTCTGATGCTTCTTCTGTCTCTTTAGACTATATGTTTTTTTCTTTTGGCATGCCTTGTAATTTCCCCCCCAAATTGGACATATTCCATCAGTTAATAGGAACTGAGGTATGCAGGCCTTACAGTGGGGATTTATGTTAATCTAGGAGTTGGGATGTATCCAATGTTTCTTGCGGCTATAGATACCAGAAACTTCAGATTTCTCGTTTGTCTGTGTCTCTCCTTTTGACTTTGGACTTCCCTAAGTACTCCTCCTCAGAGACAGTCTGTGTTTTGCAGCTCTTCCAGCTGCAATCTTCTGTTATTGTACTGGAGCCCTGTTGATTTAGTGGTAAGGTGTAGGCAAGGGAAACGTTATACAATCTGCTGATGAAATCTCGGTCTTGAAGTGGGCCTGTGCCTTGAGGCTGTGACCTTCACAAATATTTCTCCAGGGACAGAATTTCCCCCCTGCCCCCTACTCCTTTCCCTGACTGCAGCACTTCTAAATGTATTTCCTTGAAGCCCTGACACCTGAGGGCTCTTTTCCCCCCTCCCCATATTCAGAAGACAGAAGGAGGCTGCACTGGGGAGGAACCTAGGATAAAGTTTCAGAATTGTGCTCTGGCTGTGTCCCCTTCCCTGGGGAGTAAGGCCTTCGTCATGGAGAAGGCTGGATAGATTTCACAATGACAGTTCTTCCACCTCCTCCTGCCCCCATCTTCACCTTGGGAATCTGGTGGGGTTTCTGGAGGGGAAGCCCAAGAAAGTACGAGGCCTCTGACCCCTCCTCCTCCAAAGGCAGTGATTGCGGCCCCCAGGGAGTCTCGCACTCTCATGCCACTCCACGCACAGCCACCAGCAATCTGTCCAAATTCCCATTTAAGCGTTTCTGCCGTACCTGAGGCTTCTGCTGCAGGAAAGCAGGTTGTGTCTGCGTCCCTACAGATGTGCCTGCCTCTACAGATTTTGGGATAGCAGTCTGCGCCGCGACCTCAGTTCTCTGATGTGTGCTAGAAAAGTCATTGGTTTTCAGTTCATCTCGGTTTTCCTTGTTGTAAGGATTGGAGTGATAAGTCCCAAGGTCTTTACATGTCAAAGCTGCAACTGAAAGTTCCCCCTTACTGTTACTGATTGAAATACTACTTCAAGGCCACCAGACACCAGGGGCCATGCCTTACTCATCCATTTCTGTATTTCATGGAGGCAGTCTGGTCTAGCTATTTTTAAAATGATGCTTTAGAACCCAGACCTGTTTGAATCTTGATCCCACTGCTTATTAGTTAAGAGGTATCAGTTATTTCATCTGTGAAAAGCAACACTGTCGACTAGAAACTTTCTCTGATGATGAAAATTTTCTTCATGTCTTCTGCCCATTACAGGCACATGTAGCCACTTGAAAAGTGGCTAGTGCAACTGAGGAAATGAATTTCTAATTTTAATGAACTTAAATGTAAATCAAATAGCTACACATGGTTAGTGGCTTCTGAATTGGATAGTGCAGGTCTAAGGCTCTAGAAGTGTAGACAGTGGATGATCAAATATGCTATTTTTTATTCTCCTTGGGTCATTCCAAGTAAAATATATAGACTGATGTAATATTGCATCATCTGAGAGTATGACGCCCTGTCAGCAAAACTTCTGGTTAGTAAAAGGTAGTCCCTGACTCTAAAGGCACTGGTTTTTGGTTTTTTTTAACAAAAGAAGATGTGATGTGAAATTTGTGAACTGGGTGACAAAAGTGTTTATTCTTCTCCCCTGGGAATCCTTGCCCCAGACAAACATATGTGCATTCAGTGCAGATACCATGAGATTTGTGTGGCTTTAGACATGTTACGCTTTATAAATTTGTTCATACATTATCTCCTGTTATATTCCAACCCCATACTAGTGATATTGTTGATCCCATTTTATGAGTGAGGAAATGAAGACCCCCAGAGAGGTTAGCTGACATTATCATGGACACATGAATGGTTCACAGCCTCAAACACAGGAACTGGGGGCTCTGAAACAATCCCTACTCCACTCTGCCACAACCAGTACTTACTGAACTTCACTGCAGTTCTGCTTCATCTCCCTCTAACAGCACTGACATCAGTCAGTAGCTGAAACTGAACGTTAGCTGCAAGAGCCGTCGTGATAGACACCGTGCCTCTGGCAACCAGAGAGCTGGGTCCTTGTCTCAGAAATGCAACATGTACCTCCTGTTTGTCCCTGCTGTGCCTTCTGGTTTGATGTAAAAAAAGTTACCGTAAAGGCAAGTGGCAGGTGACCCTGCGTGGGAAGTCTTCGGAAGAAAGGAAGCTTTGGCAATCACACAGTGAAGGTAGCAACAGCAGCCGCAGTATGTGTGTGTGAGTGGGCGGGGGCTTATCACGCTCCCTTCCATCTCAAAGTGTGTGTGCATTCTTCTATTCGGCCTCTTTCTCCAACACTTGGAGACAGGCAGCGGAGCAGGCCCCTCTGTCCAATATGCTTGCCTTAAAGTGCAAACTGAAAAGGTTCAGACTTATGTAGTACCCTTTGCAAATAGCTATTACAGCACCATTCAGAATTAACTGCTGCACAAATAACTTTTACACCCTGCTTGTATGTGTTGCTCAGGTCCTATAGAGAGCTAGAGAGACTGCATGTTTGGAATCAGTCCTGGCAGCCAGTTACTAGGATGCTGTATAGCAGTGGCTCTCAAAGTCTGGCCCCTAGACCAGAATGAACAGCATCACCTTGGGAACCTGTTAGAAATGCAAATTCTCTGGGGAAAAAAAAGCAATAAAAATCATGTAAAAAAAAAAAAAGAAGAAAAGCAAATCCTCACCCCCTAACCCAGACCTACAGAATCAGAAGTTCTTCTAGTGAGACCCAAAGTCTGTGTTTGGACAAGTTCTCCAAGACAGATCCTCTCAAATTGGAGAACCACTGCTCTAGAGTAGGGAGGCAATTAAATGGCACTGAGTAATTAACCAGTCAGGATACAGAAAGGTTCCTCAGGCCCACCAGTCCACTGCTTTAGTCATTGTGGTCCGCAGACCAGCAGCAGCGGCAGCCCTGGGAGCTTGTCAGAGGTGCCAGACCTCAGGCTTGCTATCCCAGATCTGCTGAATCAGAATATGCCTTTTAATCAGATTCCCAGGGAATCTGAAAGCACATTCACATTTGAGAAGAACTGCTAATCCTCACTTACATGGAGGCTTGTTTTGTTTGAAGAGAACCAGGTAGGCAGGAAGATTTTCTGTGGTGGGTTTGATTTTGATCATAAATAATTACAGATTTCTTTTACATCCTATGAAAACAACTTTTAGAAAGGAGATGGGGAACACACTGAGCTAAATGATTAAAACCCCAAATAAGCAAAATCTTACATTTCACAGTTTCAAGGGGCTTTACAGTTATCACTTTGCTTGGTCCTCCTGATCTCTCGAAATTCTGACCCCACTCTTTCCTTTGAAGTGCTCAAGTGCTGGCAGATCTATTTATGTCACAGAGATTTCCCAGGGAAACACTGTAGTCATGTGAAATAAGTGAAAGAGGAAGAGTTACCTGTTTTCAACTCTCTCACCTACATTGCTGGAGGATCCCTTTTGGGCTGCCCTGCTGTGAGGAGTGGTGAAGACAACCTGGAAACGGGAGCCCACCACCTCCCAGAACTTTTAATTCCAAAGACACTCTTCTTCAGGCAGGAAATGAAGGCTGCCTTGGGGTGCAAAGCGCTGTAGAGCATGAAGATGAGGTTCTGAGCCCCGAGAAACCACCTCGATGAGCTGGAACGCAATGCACTCATCCCCATTGACAGCTCTGCCTGCCTAAGAACTCAGGAGGAGCAGTTGCTTATCAAATTCAAGGACAAACCAAACGGCTGTGCTGGATCATTCTTGCTTGTAAACTTCTTGGAGCTGGGGTCAGCAGTAGGATGAATCCAGTCGTCTGTAATGACTCAGATGGAGTCATTAAAGACCAACAAATTGCCAATCTGAGTATCGAGAATGCAGATTGAGCACCCATTATTGCCCGCCGGATCAAAGAAAAAAATGCCTACATGTGTATTTACTCAACAGGCAATAATGACTGAAAGAGCTGGCACATATGAGGAAGTAACAGTCATTTTCAAGGCAAATAGCAATAATGATAACACGCCTTACAAAATGCGGGAGAATAGGGTTACACAGTGCCTTCACATACAGTATCTCATTGCATCCTTACCGTAAGTGGACGTGGGGGATGCTATTTCATTCATGCAGATGAGGAACCTGCTTCTCAGAGAGGTTAGGTGACTTAACCTAAGGGATGGATACGCTTAAAAGAACTGGGGCTCGAGCTTGGATTTCCTGACCCCAAACCCAGTGTTCTGTTCACAGCAGCTGAATTTGCAGCCTTGCTACTCAAAAGTGTGCTCCACTGATGAGCAGCATCAGCATCACCTGAGAGCTTGTTAGACATTCAGAATCACAGTCCCACCCTAGGCTGAATAAGAATCTGTATTTTCACTAGATGCCCCAGTGATGTGTGGGCACCTTAAGGAGTCTAAGAGCAATCAATCTTCACTCAGTATGACCACTTGCTATAAGAAAACAAGAATGAAAACGAAAGACAGCAAAGAAAGCCTCACAAAATTAAGGTACTGAATATCACAAAGATTTTTTGAGCACTTATAACGAGAGTTCTGTAGCAGAGATGCCTTTTTTCCTTGAGACAGTTAGAAGGAATTCACAAAGTTATGGCATTTGACAAATTTGTGGAGCCCATGGAATAATGGGCAAAGGAATGTCACCTTCAATGCTGAGGACTTAGTTCTAGTGTTTCTGTTAAACTTACCAGAGGTACCCTGATTTTTTGCCAGTATCATTTTTTAAGTTCACCTTTTAGAACAAATCTTTCTGTTAACATGGGCTCCCTCTTCAAAAGAGTGAGGCTCAGTAACATCTGGATGGCCATCTCTTGAACACTGATGCTACAGCTCGAAAAAACCATTTGTCCTTGATTTTTAAAAAAATGTGTTTCATGTTTACATTTGAGTATGGTTGTGGCCAAAGTTTTGAGACTTGACTTCATGCAAACAAGGATATGTGTGCTGGAGAGCTGACTTTTCAGGGTGCTCCCAGGAACTGCAGAGCGTTCTGCCCTCCCACATGGGAATGGACTGGAGACTGAGGTCAAGTTCACGCCTTTCCAAACTGTATTTGGACCAGAGAAGGTGGTCAAGTGTTTGGTTTCCTATGAATTCCTCCTCATATAAAGTAAATGTCAGAAGATCCTGAGGTGGAATGGATGCTTATTGCTTGTCATCAAGTTTGGAACCAAGATGTAGCAAGGATTAAAAGTGAAGACAGATCTAAAGAAATCACATGGTCATGCTACCAAACAAAATTGTATTTGACCAAAATAAATCAATAGGGAAGGAAGAGAACATTTTCCATCCTATAAGCCATCGACCAGCAATAATTTATTAAGCACCTACTGCTCACCCCACATTATGCTAGGCTCTAGGAGAGGTTTGGGAGTATGAGACATTGTTCCTGCACTTGAAGAACGTACGATGTTGCTCAAAGGAAACTATCACATGACAGTACAACAAATTATATATTAGTGTATAGCTAAGAATTCAAGAATATGAACACGACTGAAAGCCAGATGGATTTAAGGGAGAAAGGAGCCATTCTGGGAGGGCCCCTTAAAGTAGGGGACATGTGAGTTTGATATCAGAGTAAGCAGTGAGTGCATTTCTAGAGAGGAGAACAACGAAAGTGGATGTGTAAAATGACCATCTTTATCTATTACCTTTCAGATGGAAAAAGTTAAGAATCATATGACTTCACTCATATGTAGGGTATAAAACTGAAAGTAACAAACGAACAAGCAAAAACTCATAGACATAGACACAGTGTGGTGGTTACCAGAGGGAAGGGTGTGGGAGGGGGGCAGTAAAGTGTAAAGGGGGTCAAATATATGATGACAGATGATGATTTGACTTTGGATGGTGGGCACACAATGCAATATACAGATGATGTATTATATGTACTTGAAGCCTATGTAATTTTACTTACCAAGGTCACCCCAATACATTTATTTAAAAAGATTTTTATGAAGTAGATGTGTGAAAATGGGAGCCTATGGACTTCTGTATTCATAAAGGGAAGAGGGGTGGGATACTCAAATGTGCAGTTTGGCAACATAAACCCCTAAGTCCTGGTGGTGTTCAGGCCCTGTTTGGAATCATCTTTACCACCAACCAGTGACAGAACTGAAAATGGCAGCAGTTGCTTATCAAATTCAAGGACAAACCAAACGGCTGTGCTGGATCATTCTTGCTTGTAAACTTCTTGGAGCTGGGGTCAGGGCCTCTTGTTGAGTGAAGGGATGAACACCCCTAGGAATTGGGCCCTCAGCTTCTAGATGCGTGACTCCGGGTGGGCTTAAGACCCTTCGGTAGATGCTGCTGTCAGGGACCCAAGCATATCCTCTCAGCTCACACTCACGTCTACATGCCAAGGCCACTTACTGCAAAGCCCTGCAGCCCTCTTGCCTGAGGCTTTTATGAAAGAACAACGACTGTGATTATAGGGACAGATAGAGCATCTGGAATTGCCATATATTTATTTCAGGCTCCTCGATGCAGCTGGATCGACTCATGATGGCTGGAGAGTAGGGGAATAAATATCTGGCGGCTTCAACCACAGCTGGGATAACCCGGACACATGTTCTACAGTGTCTCCCGGAGTTCCCCAGGGAGACTGAGCCCTGGTGCCCACAGTGGACCCTTGCTGGAGAATACTCTCTTTCGTGTCCCCGCCCCCTTACGTGCGCTTTTGGATACTACCTCCCAAGGTAGCTGCTTGCACTCAGATCCTCATCTCGGCTATACGTGGAGCCCACAATTTCAACCTAAAGCAGCGGGCCTAACAATGGGCATCTTTTAAAATACCAGAAACAGTATTCTCAAGAGGATTTCTTAGAGAGTGAGAAGATAAAAATAGCTTCCCAGTTCCCTCATTGCCTCCTTTTGTTCAAAATCTGAATTCTAAAGTTGAAGGCACGGCATATTATTCGGGGCTTCCCATATGAAATAATAACTGGTGTTGATTTCCTTTTTCTTTTTCCCTTTAAAGGTTAGAGATTACTCACCTCCCCTGCTGGTCATTAAATCAGTCTGGCAGGATTCCTCGGAAGTTCTGTGGCCTTCCGGGCATGTGGCAGTAGCACGGGTAGTGCTGCAGACAGGCCTGCTTGCTGTGATGTGCTACCGGGCAGGTGACTTCAAAGGGCTGCTTCAAGCCTATCTCAGGGATCACTTGGGGCTCACACTGAGCCCCAAAGTCAGGTACCAGATGGCACATCCCACAAAGTCAAAGCTGATCAGGTCCCCGGCACCTTGCATCTCTCTAGCTCTTGTGCCAAGGGATGCTGCAACCTCTCAGGCAGGAAATAAACAATTCCTTTTTAGCTTAGTTCTCCTCTTAATTATCATAAGGAGTCGCCAGTTAAATGTTCAGCTGTTTTGTGAGGTTTGTAAGTCTGGTGAATCCTGAGAGGTTCATTTTCTTGTGTTAATTAAAACAAATCATCCTTGTCATGTAGCATCTATCAAGATACTATGAGTCATTAAAAAGGTGAGCTGCTTCTCACACTACAGCTTTATATTTAAATTTCAATTTTAATTAGCAGTTTACCTAGAGTTTGTCCCAAATGCTTATCTGCATGGGGGAGTAAAAGGTTGCTTCCCAAATCTAAATAAGATGAGCAAGGTGGGCATTTGAGGATACTAGTCACACAAATGAAATGTGCTCAGAAATCAGACAACCCTAGGATACTATTATGCTTGGATTATTTGGATATACTTCCTACGAAATGAAAGAAGAATGAAAAGCAATCTTGATCTCTTTTTAATTTTCCCCTAGTGCAAAAATAAAGTGCAAATGTCAACTGTAATTGAAAAGTAAAAAAAAAAAAAAAATTAAAAGGCAATTGGTTGGTCCAGCAGATGCACAAATGTTGTGCTTTCAGGCCTGGGCTCAATCTTCTCTAAGAGTACCTGCCTCCAAAAACTCACCAAAGGGACTGGGCTGCCCAGTGTGCCATAGCACCTGTGCCCGGTCAAAGCACCCTGAGATGCTACAAGCAGATCCCAGCATCAGCATCTGCAGAGATGACCTTTAAGGTGCCTTCCAAGCCTGAGGGTCTTTGATCTCCTGTTCCTTGGGTGGAAGTTCTTCTTTTTGCCATTTTACATTCAGAAAGGCAAAGCAGCTGGTCTAGGCAACAGAGCATTGCCTCCCGTCTCCTCGGCAGGTCACCGCTCCTAGTAAGGTCTTACACACTATCAGGACAAGGCCCACCTAGTGGGTGACACCTACAGATTGATGGTCAGACCTGCTGATAAAGGGCACTCTGAGGAGTCTCAAAGGCCAGGGTCAGTTCAGCAGCTTTGCTGTTCACACAGTTAAAACTGCGTTCAGTTTCTTGGGTTGCTCTACAGCAGGACTTAGACCATAAAGGACAGGGCTATAGGGGAGAGTGAGATAACTGCATCTTGGTGAAGGTCACACCGGAATATCAGTCTCTTCCGAACTGCCCAAAAGAGCATTTCCTCAGAGGTCATAGTATTGTCCCCGAAGTTCTATAAGATTTTGAAATATTTTTCATTTTACATAATCAATGCAGCTGCAAAAAAAAAATATCCTAATAAAACAGAAGAAACACACAAATGAACCCCTTCAAGCAGGGTTTGGGGCCAGACCATTCTTTGCTGTGGGGGACCATCCTGTGCCCACGGGATGGGTAACAGCATCTGTAACCTCCACCCATTAGATGCCAGTAGCAACCCACCACCAGCTCTGACGATCAAAACACCTCCAACCACTGCCAAATGTCCCGTGGGGGGAGTAACAGTCACCGGTGGTTGAGAACCACTGCCTTAGAGGTTAATAGTAGTAACTTCCTGAGAAGACTCTAGCAAAGAAGTTTTGGAATACAGTCTAGGAATTTATGTAAAGGACTAAAGAGTAAACATTTTTGGCTTTGAGAGCCACGTGCCATCTCTGCCTCATAGTCTTGTCTTGGTTTTGATACAATATTTTTTAAATGTAAAAACTTCCAAGCTTGAAAATAGGCTGGAATATGCTGATCCTTATACTGTAGAGAAATAAATGATGCCGATTCCCATAATTACTGAAAGTGCTGAGGTAGTATTTGGGAAAACTGGGATCTTGACCCAGCTACCAGGTCTTCGTGACACTGAGCTAGCAATTATTCTGTCCTTCTTGGAAAACCTGAATTAAATAGTTCCAAGTTAAATTCTATTAGTCTCATTTTGCAACTTAATTCTACTTAATGTATTTAAACATAAAAAAGTTTAAATAAAATAGAAACTGAATATTTTAATACAAGGAGATTCCCCAGTAAGTGGAAGAGTGTCTGCATAACAACGGTGTGTCCTTCCCTTGGTCTGAAAAGAAAGAAAAGCAATCCTATGAGGCTCCTCTGCAGAAGGAGACATTATGCATAGGAAAGGCCCCTACCCACTTTCAGAACTGAAATATGTTCTGATGCAACCACAGAGGTTAATGAGGAAAGAAAAATGGTATCTTGGAGAAAGAGAAGTCTAGAAACTGCTTGTATAGTTGTAAAAATAAAAATGTCACTTTGAAAATACATTCTGAAGTGGTTTCTTTGGAATTTTCTTTACCCACGATATAAGGGTCTGAGTAAACCAGGGCAGGTCTGTCCGACAAGCATTTATCGAGGGTCCGCTACGTGCCAGGGCCTGTGTGAGGCACTGCAGTTGAGTCCACCTGAACCTGGCCAGTGACAGCGCTCAAACACAAAATGGTCACATTTAATCGTCCAGAGGTTTAAAAAAGCCAGAGATATTTTTCCAGTAAAATATTCGATCTTTCTATTTTTGTATGCTGCCAATTACAAATATTTTATGCTTTACTTTGAGCCCTTGAGTTTCTATATAGGGTGGGGCAAAAGTAGGTTTACAGTTACTAGTATGGAGAATAACAACTCATTAATAAATAATCATATAAGAATAAAGTCTGTGTTTTGCGTTCTCACAACTGTGAACCTACTTTTGCCCCACCTTGTATGTGGATTTTCATTGACATCAGGAAGAATCAGTCAAGAGAGTGTTTTTATGATCTAATTACCACTGTTAGGACAATGGTATGGGATGAGTATGAGACTTTGCTCAAATATACTTCATCTGGACAACGAAAACATACATTTTAAATAATTCAAGTAGTTTATCACATGGGAGGCAGTAAATTATAGTGAAAAGAGCACTTTGCTGGGAGTCAAAAATTCTGTGTCCCATTCCTGGGTTCAGTCTTTGTCTGTTTTCCATGGATTAGTCAGTTAATTTTTAAAGTGCAGTTTTCTCATCTGTAAAATGGGATCGCAACACTTTCCTGCCTATCCTGAGCCATTTACTGTATTTAGAACATACCGCATGTTTACATGCTATAGTGTTAGAAAGGGGATAACGTTATTGTAAGGACTGGGCTAAACTAGCTCTGCATTCTACATAGAACACAGATGATTCTGGAGTAAATGAAGTATTGTCTTGGTCACAGCCCAGAGCAATTATCAACAAGACCTTCCTACACTTCATTTTATGTGATTAAGGAAAAAAAAAACCCCTATCTATAAAAGCTCATGAGACACTATCCGGAAATTTGCTCTGAGAGAAACATCACGGATTTTCTATTAAAATATGATAATGAGCTAAATTTAATCTTCTAGTGAAATGAAGACTTTTTTTGGTATATTTTATTGAAGACTTTTGAAGATCAACATTTATTTAAACAGGTTCAGAAATTAATGGTTGATCCCTCACCAGCACCATCAGGCCCCACCCACTGTCACCAAAAAATTACATCTTTGCCACACAGCCTTCAGTGGAAACCACTGCGAGGGACAGTCAACCCTCCTAGTTTGGGGTCAAATATTATGCTGCAAAGTCAGAGTATGGCAGTCCCGTCCCTTGCACAAATCTGAGAAAGCATCAAACCAGATCAGCTGGATTTTCAAATGTGGATTATTTTTTTTCTGTGATCCTCTCAATTATATTTTTAATAAATAAGTCTGGGTTTTCATTTTTTGTCATCATCCCATCCCAGTCTAGTCTGGGTCAGAAAGTCGCTGAACTAACATCCCAAGAAGGATCTCCTTCATTGACTATTCAGGTTCAGCCCAGAGCACTGTGAGGAGTAAGGGACACAGCTCTGTGAGTTACTTCCTCTAGTTTCATAGTGGGGCCTGGAAAAGCCTCCAGCCCTGCCCAGGCTTTGTCCACTTCACTTCTAGTGCAATGCAATAAAGCCGGCAGAGGCTGGCTGGCGTTGTGTACAGTGTTAACTGTCAGTGCCACCCTTGATGCCAGCAACCAAGTATCAGAATAACACTAGTAAGGGCAGAAACAGCGACTCTCCTAACACCTTTTGTAAAGGACAAGTCTTCATCATGTCTCTCATGGAAAAAAGGACAAAAAATAATGAGCGCTCCTTTTCACACTTTACATGACCCTGACTACTGAAGGTCTACTTTTCTGCCCCCCTCCCGCCCCCGGCTCCATACCTACCAAACATAGGGGATGGATGTAGAAAGAAAAAGGATACATAAAATTGAAAGCAATCCTTTCCTAAGTCTGGGTTTTTATACGCTGTATGAATTTATTTGACCAGAGAGCCAACAGCTAGAAATGAGTTCTGACCACTATTTGACTGGGCTGTGATTTTCCCCAGACACCTGGGACATGAAAACCATCCCATTTCTTAAAACAACTCCCTGACTAGACCACTGTCCTTTAACAAAGAGGCAAAGCCAGTCTCCTCTCTCCAACTTTCTCTTACAGTACGGTTTTCTGTTTTGAACAGATTAAAATCAAATAGGAGAGAAACAGTCGAGTTGAAGAGAGATCTGATGTGCTTGTTGATGTCTCATTAACCTTGAGAGTGAATGTAACTGGTGACTGCCCATCACATCTGCATTAGGGTTTGTTGGGGGAAAGCAAGCTAATGGGAGCATCACCTGGGGCGGGGAATACAAAGAGAAATATCATGTAGTAGATCATCTATCAAAACACAGGGCAGCTTTCCAACTGTCAGGACTGGCTAAATTCTAGTTTCCTTAAGCCTCTGATGAAACTACTACGTGTCTTTTTGAGAAAGTATTTGGAGCAGTATTTGTTTGTGTGCCAAAATATGTTCACTGAGGTATGGGGAAGAAAAAAATCACTTTGATGTTGGAAGTATAATCATGAGAAAAGCAAACATCTCAAGATTAATGTTGCTAAAGTTCTGTGATGAGTATGTGTGATATGTATGTGCCATTAAAAATATGACGAGCCACCCAGTGTGGGAATGCCCTATTTCCATTGAGTCCTTAGTTAGAGTCTCCTCATTAGTAATTGACAACATGTCAACCAATAGAGGGAGGGAAATTAGCTTGTCCCTACGGATAAAGGGTTACCTGTAGAGGAAAAGAGAAAGAAAGAGTTCCCCAGGTTCACGGGCTGACTTCTTTTGGAATAAGAAGACCTGAAATCTAATGAGCCTCCAATCCTGACTCTAGACCAGAGACCCACACAGAAGCAGCGCCTCTCATTGGGCCCCCCAGGGCTCTGTCTGGGACTGGTTCCCGTCTGCCCTCCACAGGGAAGCACCTTATTAAGTAAACAGGCTCCATAATTCCCACCAGAGACTTGGATAGAACATTCTCACCTATTTTTGCTTTTCTCTCACAAGATCTCCACTTTTCCATCTCTAGTCCTCACTCCTCTGCTTTTCTTAGGAACTTCCTGAAAGTTACCATCATTAAGCTCACTTTTGACATCAAATTCCCACCTCAGGTTGGTGGCACAACCTGTTTCTGTGAGAGTCACCCTCTAACCAGCTGCTTGCTTTCCTGTGCACTTCTCAGAGCCACACAGCCTGGCGTCTGTCCTCAGCCTCTGGCTCTGCGCCTCACCCTCGCACCCAGATGCACCCAAATAAAAGTGGATCAGCTGAATCCCTCTTTTCCCAAAGAAGTTTCTGCATTTCAGAGGAGAGGCGATACTGTGAAAGATCAAAGAACTGAATTACAAACATCATTTCCTACCCTAGAAGACAGAGATGGCTACCTCCCTTCTGGAAAGAGGGCAGCAGGGCAGCCCCTGTCCTTGCCAGGGACCGCACTTGTTTTTGGGTGGGTGGGAGGCATTTTCCTCACCATCCCGCCTCACATTCCTTTACCCCTCACAGCTCCTCCAAACAGCTTTTCCCAAAACACTGTGGGGGCCAGAGGAAAAGGAGGGGTGGACAGGAGAGGAAGGAGAGAGGGGTCTCTGAATCCCCCCCCCCCCCATAGTATTTTGCTTTTAACTAGCAGGACTTTTTCTTATTCTGTTCCTTCTTGGCCCACTTACCCCAAAGCC
>PVJD01008732.1:0-69543 GCA_004026545.1 Mormoops blainvillei
TCGGGGTAAACAAAGAGAATACTTTGATGTCCACATGAGGTCCTTGATTGTATCGGTCAATGCCCGGTGGTGTTCCGTCCCAGACCAAAAAAAAATTCAGTCGAAGTAGGGGCATTAAAAACAAAAACGAAAACGAAAACAAATACAAAAACCTGTCAGTGTGTGTTGGAAGCAGCAGTCCTGAAGAATGACACATGGAGCTGAGCCTGGGAGAGACGCTGTCACCGGCCCAGGCGCCCGCGTCCCCTCCCGCAAGAAGACGCCTCAAGGGCGGGCAGCACCGGCCGTGGTGGGAGCGAGGCGGCCGGGCGGCCGCAGGAGTCCCCGCTACAGTCCCGCGAGGCCCTCGCACCGCGGGAGGCAGGGAGGGCAGAGCCGAAGCCCAGTGTGCCCTCGGGAGCAGGGACTGCAGCATCCACGTGCGGCCAGGCGGAAGCGAGCTCTTCTCTTGTGGGTCTGCTGTACGCGAAGCAACGACGGACACGGGATTCCAGGGCCACCACTTTTATTTGCAGCCAATGCCACTGAGGTCTCAGGAAAACAGCGGCCTGGGATCGGGGACACATGCAGGGTGCGTCACACGAAAAGAAGTACATTTGTGCGGACACCTTCGAGAGGGCCGTTCTCATCGGGCGTTTCTACAAAGTCCTAGGCAGTGGGTGAGCTCTTTTAAAAAAATATTCCAGGCCCAGCCTGGGAAGTTTCGTTGGTTAGAACATCACCCTGATATGCCAGGGTGGCAAGTTCGATCCCCGGTCAGGGCACATGCAAGGAGCAACCAATGATGCATCAATAAGTGGAACAACAATGTTTCTCTCTCTCGCTCTCTCTCTCTGCCCCCACTTCCCCTCTCTCTCTGAAATCAGTAAATATGAATTATTAAAAATTCCATCCTTATGCATAAAGTAAGGCAAAGCGAGTTTCAGTAGAGAACCAGGGTCAAACAACTCTAAGTGTTACCATGCTATAACAAAATTGTCTGCTACGCGAACTCGTGGCAATTTACCTGAGGGGCGCAGTGCACACAGGTGGGAAACCCTCGTCGGTGCACCGATGCCAGGGGAAGGAAACATCAACAGGAAACGTGGCACTTGCCCACCCTGTCCCATCACGGGACGCAGCTGTGCCACTTGATCCTTGTTGAGTGGCCAGCAGCCTTGCGTCCCCCGCGGGGGCTCTCAACGGTAGCGATTATTTTGCTCACACGTGCGGGTCCTTCCAGTTAGCGGGGCTCAGCCCAACGGCTCTCTCCTGCGGTTGCGGTCGGATACAGGCTGGGCCGGGATCTTCTCGAAGGTCTCTCCATGCACCCCTCTGGTATCTGGGCTGCAATGGTGCCAACGGCTGGAGGCTGGAGCCACTGGCACACCCCCCCCAGACCCCCCCCCCGCCCCCAGCTCTCCCTTCCTCGCGCATGCTCTGATCTGCATGGGGTTTCCCCGCACAGTGACCTCAGTGCAACCAGACTTCTCACACGATGACTCAAGCGTCCAAGGGCTATTTTCGCAAGTCAGACCCATGGCTACTGCATAGATGGTTCCAACCTGGCCTCCGAGGCCAAGCGGTGAAAATTGGGCTCATTCTCCTTACAGAGGATTTGACAGAGAGGCCCCGCCAGGCTCTGCAGGAGAGGCACAGACACCGTCCCCCCGCCTGGGACGGGACAACTGTCAAGCATGTGTGCACATATTTTAAAACCCCCACAGCGTGCTCTTTGGTGGTCACTTATTAAACACTCCTCTCACGTGCCATGCAGTCTTCTGTACAGGCCTATCCCTTTTCAAACCCCCCCAGCGGTCTCGTCTGCTGGGACCTCCGGTTTAAGCTCAAGCTCCAGGCCTTCAGCATCTACATAAAGACAAGGTGCAGAATCCTAAGGGCCTGTGAAATAGACAAATAGCTGCCCGTCTCCTGACGCGCACTCCCAGCATGCAGTGGGGACGCTCACGACAACTGGGCAGGGAGTCCCGTTCCTCTCGGAGGGGGCCCCAGGGCCCCCCGCCGCCATGGGCCGTGGTGTTTCCGAAGGCCCGCTGGGCACGCGCGGCGAGCTCCCTCGCCGAGGCCTGAGGGCTGCGAATGGTTCCCTACCGCTCGGGGCTCCGCCTGCTGGAGTTTCGTGTTCGCTTCTGACTCTGTTTCTCGTTTCCCATCGAAAGCAGCCCAGGTTCAAAATATTTTTCTCGGCCTGGACTCCCAGGACCCCGAACCCCTTGCCCCGGTGCCGCCTCCATCGGTGTGACCCCGAGGGGGCAGCGCTTGCATCGGCACAAGGCCTTTACAATGTCCGGTGGCTTCTAGGAACCTTATCCGCATTCACTCTTTTCAAGCAACACCTCACCCCCAAGTCTCAATGACGCGAGGAAGCCTGTGGAAATGTAGCAGGTCAGCACTCCGAGGACTGGTTGCCGCTCTAGTATTTAACATGTGTACCCTGAAGATGGCTACAGGAGTTTAAGACATTCTAAGGAGTCCCCATAAACCTCTCTGAGCTCGGACGAGGAGGCTTCACACTCGTCCTCGCATCCATCTTTGTTTTTAAGTTATTTTAAAACCGTATCTGGCAGGCGATTCTATATACAGTTTCCGCTGTACAACATAGTGGTTAGACATTTATCTATTGCCTTGGCCAAAAAGTTCATTTGTTTTTTCCATATGGTGGCTCTAGTAGTCCTTAGCTGTTTTTAACTTCATTTGAAACAATTTTGTTAGATTGTATGGAGACAGTTGTCCTATCAGCGTGCATGAAAAAAGAAAAACTTATCAACACTGGTGTGGTTTTGTGCAGCCATTTTAGTACTGAAGGTGGAAGAAGATACACAACACTTTCGGCATATTATGCTTTATAATTTCAAGAAAGGTAAAAACAGTACCGAGATGCAAAAAAAAAAAAAAAAAAGATTTGTGCCATGTACGGAGAAGGTGCTGTGACTGATCTAACGTGTGCAAAGTGGTTTGTGAAGTTTCGTGGTAGAGATTTGTGGCTGGACGATGCTCCGCCATCGGGGAGATCAGTGGAAGTGTGTAGTGATCAAACTGAGACATTCATTGAGAGCCATCAACGTTATTCCATGTGGGAGGTAGCTGACGTACTCAAAAATACCCCCATCACTGAAATTATTGGTGAAAATGAGAAACGTGTGTTTTACTGTATGGAAAAAAACGAACAGACTTTTTGGCCAACCCAATACTCTATGACGCGACCACCCCAAGAAGTCTAGTCCCCGCCTGACACCAAACAGAGTCATTGCAGCATTATTGACTCTATTACTCCCTGAGCCTCACGTCACGCTCCTGTGACTAACGTGTAAGTGGCAGTTTGCACGTCTTTAGTCCGCCTCGCCATTTCCACTCGTCTCCTTTTCCCCCTCGCATCTGGCCACCATCCACTCGGTCTCTGGATCCGTGAGTCGGTTTCTGTTTTGTTTCGTTTGTTCCTTTTTAGGCCCTGTTTTCCTGACAGCCCCCTGGATTTGATCTTCGGCTGGAAGACGTTTCTGGATTTGAGCATCTCGTGCCACCTGGAAAGGCTGGGCGTGAGGCCCCGTCTGAGCTTCCGTTCAGCAGTGCCCGCTCCTTTCACAGCTAACGGTCCGTCCCGTCACCGCCTCCCGGTCCTCTGCAGTTTTCCTGCTCGCAGAGGGGAGACGGCAGGGAGCCCCTCAGCACTCCGACCTCAGCTCGGGTATCCAGTCCCGCGGGGAGACTTCCTATTTCCCACGATACTTCCCACGTGAAAGCGTCTGCCTGTACGCAGCCAAGGTCCCTCTTTGCGTTTCTTCCAGGACCATCGTCCCCAATTCCCTTGGGGGGGGCTCTTGACAACATCTTCGTCACGGGTGCTTGGGTTTCACTAGCAACCTCTCCAGGGGCTTCTCATGTCCGCCCACCGCAACCGTAAAGGCACGGTGCAGGCTCTGCTGGGATGCCACCACTCCACGCTAAAACTCGGTCACATCTGTTTTGCTCCCCTGGGACCATCTGGGTCTGGCTCCCTGGGGGAGGCTTGTCTCTACAGCCGGAGCGGCTGGTGCACGCTGTCCCTGTTGTTTGCTCCCCTCCTTGCCTGGGAAGGCGGCGCTGGCCGAGGCCCGCTCGCTGGGAGCCTCCCTCGGTTCCCGGGCACCCACCTGTCTCCACGGTCCACGACTTCCTCACAACGCAGCAGTTTGCCTCCTGACAGGCCGCAGCGCCATCACTGCTTATGTCTTACGTGTGGAGGTCACGCGGTGTCCACTCCAGTGTCCCTCATGAGCCAAAGGAGGTTGGGACGCACCCTCTTCGTGGGGGAGCAGGAAGAACGTTCCGGAAGCATACTTGGGCATGGACATAGAGCTGAGGCGTTCCTCAACGCCTCATGTTCCACAGTAGCGGTCAAAGTGCAACTTAACACAAACCAGCCGAGAGCAGAGGCCTCTGCCGCTCTCGCTGCTTTGCTTGCTCGGGACGGAAGGACACGTCAGAGCTCTAGCGATGCCGGAGACTGCTTCTTAGCAGTCACGTCCCACCCCCGCAAAGGCCGCCCCGCACTGCGGGGCGCAGAGCCTGCGAACTGCTTCCTCCTGGCTTTCTCACCACGAGCACCCCGCGAGGCCCTGGTAATAGGGGGCACTCGGGCCAGAGGGAAAGGTAGAGGGGAAAGCAGACGTGCTCCTCGTCGGGTCTCTCCCCAGGAGCTCCTGGCTGGCGGACGACACGGTCTGCCCCGCCACTGCCGATGGCTTTCGGTGGGCCTCCTCACGTGCCCTTGGGCTTCCTCACGACATGGCGGCGGCTTCCAAATGCAAGAGTTCTGAGGCGAGCCAGGCGGAGACAACAGCCCTGGAGGCCAGCCTCAGAAATACGCAACATTGCAGTGTGCACACAACACAGGGAGATATATGGCTGTACGTACGCCTATCATCTGCCTACACAGCTGCATATACATCAAGAGCATCGTAGGTATGTGTATACATTTTGACCCCTCTGTGTGTGACTGTGTGTGTATATATATATGTATGCACTTAGATGTTGAGACAAAATTTCTAACGGTGAAAAGTGTTTACTCTGAAAGGCCATGAATGAAGAAGCTTTGGATTCTGCACACACCTGAAGAGGCAAGGTGGTGGGAAAAATTACTCTATCTCCAAGCACACAGTCAACCAGCGTTTAAAACGCTTAAGCGAACGTGCGCGATGGTCATGTCCCCGCGTCCCTTTGCCGCGCCCGTCGTCATCTCCTCTTTTCTCCAGAAACGAAACTCCGAAGGGCCAGGGGGAAGTCGACAGAACTCCGTATGCTCCTCGAGCTGTAGCTCAACACGCGTGAGTTGGTAAATGAAGAGAAAGGGAGAGAATGAGCTTCCGTGCTGCCTTCCCCGATGTGGGGGAGGAGAACTACCCAGACGTCGCCACCCTGGTCGTCGGGGGCTGTAGAGCTGGTGGCAAAGGTCCTGGTGTGACATGTGCCGATTAAGCGCAGTTCTTTCTATGCCTGGACCGCCTTCCGTGAACTTCTGTGAACAAGTTTTCTTTTTCTTTTCTTTTTCTTTTTATCCTCATGTGAGGACATAGCTACTGACTTTGGAGAGCGGAGGGGGAGGGGGAAAGAGAGGGAAACATCGATGGGAGAGAAAGACGTCGATTCCTTACCTCTCACGCACACCCCAAGTGGGGACCGAGTCTGCAGCTGACCCCCGTGGCCAGGGTGCTGTAAGCCAGTTTTGTTTCGTTTTTTAAATTAAATTGGGCCCGAGGTGATGTAGCTGTCGCCTGCCACAGACAGCTGAAAGAGTGCTTCCTCTGGAGGCGTGAGGCCAACATCTGTGGAGATCAACTAGCAGAAGGGAAAGGCTTTGAACATAATCAAGAGCTAATGTACAAAGTACGGTAATAGATGATGTTAGTATGAAGCCTGACTTTTGGTCCTTACGGCCAGCGAAGCCTGGAGACTTGGACCGTTCTCACAGTCATAAATATCATACTCGCCACAAACAACTGTGGAAAACCCTCTCCCCCCACCGCCGCGATGTCCTAGTCCCTTGCACACTGCACCTGGATCCCGCCTCCAGGGCACGGTACCAACATCCCTCTGTCATCCCGACGGGCCGCACGACAGCGTCACGTGCTGTGAAGGGGAACATATGTTCCCAGCGAAAGCCGAGCTCGCGGTGCAGATTTGTAACTGTTATTGTAATTATGGGAACTATGTAAGCTGTCAAGAAAACAATATTTATTGACTGCGCATTGGGTTACCGGCCACAACAACTCGATGGTTATCTCTCGGCTCGGGCTGGAGATAAAACACGTGGCAATTTCATGACCCTACTTTATTTATTTTTTTTAAAACGTGACCTCACATCTCTGCTATTTTTCTTTCTACGAGGTACAAATGCCTGTGTGTGAAACCTGTCAGTAAGGGGTTCGCAGAAATAAACCAGTCTTTTCACGCAGCATCGTGTCAGAGAGCAAACACCCGAGTTGCCGAAGCGAGGTGGGCAGGCCAGCGGGGCCCCGCCCCCGTCCTGCAAAGTGTCAGGGTTCCTCTGTGTCTCAGAGGCCCCCACGAATCCGCAGGTCAGGCCCCAGGCTCTTCCGGCATAAAATGCTACATCTGGACCCTCTCTGGTCTGTCTCTCGCCAAGTCTCAACACACGTGAGGAGGTTGGAGGCTACTGGGATTGGCCAAGAGTCACGACAGGAAACGAGCTACTTGACAGCCGGTTAGAAAGGCTGGGGAGTGCATGGGGAGGCGGAGGGGAGGACGGTGGTATCGGGGGAGCCAGAGATTGAAACTCAGGATAATCCCCTGAGACAGTATGTGTGTCGGGGGAGACACCAAAGGGACGCCCTCCCTGTGGCAGCGCTAAGTCTGGAGCTTCCAACCACAGCTGCCTTCCAGAAGTGGCGGATTACAGCCTCGGGTCCCCTGCCGGAGTCCAGGCCCGGGAGGCGGTGCCCGGCAGCACCCAGGCGCTGGAGTGCACGCATGCCACCCACGCCACCCACGGACCTGCCACTCAGGGCCCGGTGTCCTGCTGCTGTGCCCTGTGAGGCGCAGACAACAGGGGACCAGGGGAACAGGGAAGCTGCGCTTCCTTGTTTCCTTGTGCCCACTCACGCGGAGGCTCCTGTACCCCCGCTGTCCTCACTTCAGGCCTCCCCTCACGCTGTCCTCTCCGGGTCGCCCATGAGAAGAAGGAAGAAGCAGGTAGGCAGTTCTTACGAAATGCCGAGAGCCATTCTAAGCACCTGTGGTAGATGTACACCTGCGATCGATATGCCGACCACGTGAGTGGCTGTTATTATCCCACCTGATAGCTGAAGAAAGGGACGCAGAGGCGGGGAAGTCGTCTGGCCTGCAAGGGATGATTCCGAAGGGCTGGACGTCGGAACGGAAGCACACAGAGGTTTTTTCTTTAACAGATTTTATTTATTTATTTTTAGAAAGAGAGGGAAGGAGGGAGAAAGAAACAGAGAGAAACGTCCATGCGTGGTTGCCTCTCGCGCATCCCGCACTGGGGCCATGCCCTGCAACTCAGGCAGGTGCCCCAACTGGGAATCGAACCGGCCACTCTTTGGTTCGCAGGCCGGTGGTCAATCCACTGAGCCATGCCAGCCAAGACAGCACACAGGACTTTTTAACTCTAAGTAATTCTAGTTCACGGAATCTCTCGTTTCTCTCTGGGCTCCATGGAGAAGACATCTCACTTGATACGTGAGACCTTATCTCCCACTCTGCTGGAGACCTGTCTCGTCTAACCCCCTGCAGTGCCCAGTCCCTTTTCCCGTATCTTCAGTCTCACCCCGACCCTAGTCCCCTTCCGCGCGTGGCCTCCCATAAAGTATTGTCCATCAGAAAAACACCTTCCCTCACTCTGCCTTCAGCCCATCACCCACGTGCGTCCCTCCAGCTTCCGGATCAAAGACGTGTCTCCATTTCTCATGTCTCCTTCTTCACCACACATTCAACTCTAAGCCACTGTCCCACGGCTGTGCCCCCGTCTGCCAGCACGCTCTTCCCCAAAGGGCCCCCCTGACCTTCCAAAGGGGTGACCCCACGTCTGCTCTGTGGTAGTTTCTGTTCTGGGGAATCGACCCCATTGTCCATGCATTGGCATCCTGGCTTCCCGTCTTCCGTTTCCGCCAGAGATGCTGTGAAAGCCCCGGCCTCCCCGGGCCCTGAAAGTACTTTCCTGTCTGCACACTTCTGAGTGCTGTCTGTAAAGGCCACAGTCCAGAGTTCGAGGACGCGGCCGTGCCAGACTCCGTCCGGTCCCTGACAGTTTGCACCGCCTCCACACCGACGCTGATGCCTCACCCTTCGGGGAACATACACTTAGCATCGCAGCTTCCACGGGCCAGGAGTTAGGACCGAGGGAGTGTCATCCCATCACATTCACGGCCCTGCCCCAAATCGAGACAACGGGGTTTTACAGGGCATGTGTGGAGAGGGGCCGGGGCGGGGGGTAGGACCTTCTGCCCACATTACCAATAATAATCTGATAAGGCAGGGGACTTTTTGTCCGAAGTGCTAGCTTCATATCCCAAATCCTTCGGGGGATGGCTCCACCACTGGTGAGTGTGTCTCAGTAATTGGTGGTAACAGTGGACACTTTGTCACACAGCAGTGACCACCTAACAAACTGTTCGGCCCGCTGGCATGGAAGGGAAGCGCCATCGAGTGTCTGCAGGAGGCAGCAAGAAATGTGTTTTTTTTCTTTTTTCCCCAGTTCCCTACATCCATGATGTTTGGAAAGGACTGTTAATCATCTCCATGTTAAAAAAAAAAAAATCCTCAAATCTGGTCTGCCAAGAAAGTGCTTTTGCCAGCAACATCTCCCTCTGTAAAAATGACATAGTATCATCGGTCCAGTTGCGAGTCTGTGGCCCTAAGTAGTTCCCCATCTTCTGAAAGGACGCAACCCGCGGCCCAAGCGTTAACGTGAAAAATTGGAGCGACAGCCCTGCTGCGCCTGGGCGTCTGGTAGAGAGAGGGTCCGCTCTGGTGGGCTCCCGGGCCCACCTTCCAGGGCTGAGCGGGCGTGCCATGGGGCGCAGCGGCAGGGAGCCAGGTTGGGCATTTCTCGCTGCGGTTCGGCTGCAGAGCAGGAAGGTCTGGGCTCACACAGGCCTCGTCCTGGAAGGCTGAGGCATCGCTCACGGCTGGGGCCAGGGGTTCCCGGGAAAAACGCACAGCTTCAGGTGGTGAAAGCCAGCTTCCCTCTCGCGTTGGGTTTCTCCTCCTGGCGCTATATAGACGTGTGGGCCAGGCAGCTCTTCGATGTGGGGATGTCCTGTGCCTTGTGGGACATTTGGGGGCACCCTGGCTTCTACCCACCGGGTGCTAGGAGAAACCTCGCTCCTCACAACGAAAAATGTCTCCACATGGTGTCAACCCCAGAGGGTGCTAAGTCACCCCCAGTGCGAATGCCTGTTTTAAGCCCCTAGATAATGCTATTCTCAGTGCCCATTTATAACCACTGATCTAGCGTGCGTAGGATCTCGTAAGCTAATAGAGGGTGAGCATGGGAGTATGTTATTGGGTTTCCAAGAGGCAAGCTGCCAACATCCACTACACGGCGAGGTGCTTTTTAAATTGCTGACCTTGACCCTGGCCAGGGAGCTTCGTGGGTTAGAGCACTGTCTCGCTGCACCAAGGTTGCGGGTTTGATCCCTGGTCAGGGCACATGCAAGAATCCATCCATGAGTGCATGAATAAGTGGGACAACAAATCAAGATTTCTCTCTCTCTCTCTCTCTCTCTCCAATTCCTCTCTCTCTAAAAAAAAAAAAAAAAACAGTGGAAAAAAATGGCTTACCTCACTTCGGAGAAACAGAGACAGAAAACGAGCACACTGGTGATAGCTAGTTCGCTTGCCTTCCTCCTGTGTCTCCATTTTAATGGGGCGATTCCGCTTGGCTTCTATAGGGAAGCACCGACCACCATGGGCACAGGGCAGACTCCTCAAAGCGTCCGTTTCTCTGCAGTACATTTCTGGAGAGTTCCAGTTTATTTTTAAGACAGAGGGGCTGCTTCCTTTGAAGAAGAGCACGTGTTGTGTTCCCTCTGAAGAGGAGGCTTCTTCCCGGTCACACAATCGTCTAGCAACGGAACGGGGCAGCCGGAGGTCCCGTTTCCCAGGGCCATTTCGGCCCCGAGCCTGCCGCTTGCTGGGTCGGGCTGTTAGGACGCCCGTCTCGGTTCCTGGAACACCACAGACATATTGTATTACGTTCCACGTCTCCCCAATTGCAAAAATATTTACATTTCCTTTGCTTGCTTGATGGAAAATCCTCATTAGCTCCTAAGTCTTCATGTGAACGTCTTTTATTAGAGAAAAACGTGAAGTGGTTTGGCTTATCTTGAGCTATACTCAAACGTGTTCAAAGCCAGAAATAAAAGCGACATAGAAATGACTTCATGTTTTAGAATAATTTGTTTTGGGTAAAATTACCACTCTCTCTGGTACACCATTCATTGAGTATACCACGCTTTCTGTTCCTTGATGGGCCTCTTCTTAAAATGAGTAAACATTTCTTTTAAATTTTCATTGCAGATCAAAAAATGTAAATCCCCTGTGTGTTAAGTACTAGAATATTTCAGCATGCGTGAAAGCCTTTATTTAAGATAAAGAATATGATGCCCAGAGATGGCGGTGTTTAACTAAAATTGCCCCCTCACCTGGAATCGGTTGACGCTATCTCTGAATTGAGGGTTAAACCGGCATTTTAAAAAGAGACAGTGGGCAGAGCTGTTTATAGCACTGACCGCGTTGGTAGGAGGGAACTTGGGCACAACGACGTATATGAAGTCACGAAGCAGACGTGGCAGAATCTGCCATGTTTAGGGAGAGGGTGGGGGATGTGCGGGCGGGGGACGGGGGTGTAGAGAGAGGAGAGAGGAGACAGAGGGGGAATTGAATCCTGCAACATCCCTTTTTTTCAAGTAAGTAGCTTGTTCACTGACCAACGACGTGCAGCTAGACTCCAGAACTTTCAGAATCATCATGCGGCCTGCACCAGACACAGCATTTTAGACCCTTTGGCCTCTTCATAACTGGTCTCAGGCAGTGCTTGCGCAGCAGGACTGGCCCCCGCCTCTCGGGGGAGCGGACAGCCGCAAGGCCTCCCCTCCAACATCTCTGCCAAGGAGTGTGGTCCAACGGAAAGAAGCTTCAGGCCGACGTCCACCAAACGCCCGGGACTCACAGCAAATCCCACCGATGACCCGCTCCGCTGGCCTCAGGGAGGCGCTGGCGGGGGCTCTTCCTCATGCTGAGCTGACCCGGCAGCCTCCACTCCCCTCCAGGCTGACTCCGGGGCTCCCAGCAGGAGCCCTGGCGGTAGCAGAAGCCACTGGAAGGCTGCTTTTCCTCCCCAAGCCCTGAAGGGAGCCGGGGGCGGGCTGCCGGGGCTGCCGCTCCTGCCCTCAGGGCAGCCACCCACCCAGGCTTGGCCAACCAGCACCCTTGTTTTAATAGTCCTGGTGTTTACATAGCAAATACACCAGGATAATTTCAAATAACTAAATAGCAGCTGCTACAGGGGCTTGGGGGGCTGGGTGAAAAAGATAAAGGGATTAAGCAAACATCAAAATGAAACAAAACAAAACTCACAGACACAGACTACAGCGTGGTGATGACCAGAGGGAGGGTGAACACACAACATGATACGTAGCCAGAAGTATCACATTATAGAGAATCGTACACCTGAAACCTACATCATTACATTAACCAGTGTTACCCCAGTTGACCCAAGAAAAGAAAAGAAGAAACAGTAGCTGCTAGACCACAGGGAAAAAACCCAAACTGGGTCCCCAGGCAGCTCCAATGAAAAGGGTCCCCTGAAATGTTTCCACGGGCCCCCGGCTGAGTATGTGACTGTGAAAACAGTGCCCACGGGAGAGAAAGTTCCCTGGCCGCAGGCTAACCATCGTTTTCTCCCCCTTGTGCTCGACTGTAAACAGTGAGCCCACGAGGGAACGCCTCCGTCTCCTCCGTCCGGGGGGCCGCACCGAGCTCCAAGGAAACGCGCTCGCACGGGTCGTCTGCTCACTGAGTGCCCCCAGCGCAGGGCAGGTGTGTTTGAGTCGCCGGGTCCCGTTCATTCTCCAGGACCCCCAGGGCCCTCTCGTTAACCGGGACGTCCAATGCTTTCACAATCAGCTGGGCTCACTGAGGCAGACACACCCCCTTGACGGGAAGCAGGCTTCGTTGTGTTAACAGGCCTGATACATTCGCTGTGACAGAAGCTAGGGCCATGGGCTCAGAGGGTGGTCCCCTTCTGCTCAGGATGGAGGGTTCAGAGTTTACAGAGCCCCCCACAGCGGGGCCTTTAGGGTGCGGTTGGCCTGAGAATACGGGTGCCCTTCAATGCCGGCGCCTGTGGTGTGCGTGGGCTCCCTGCAAGCCAGGCGTCTTTGTTTTTCTCATGTTGCCAGTCTCCCGTTAGCTTTCTTTCTAGTACTTTCCTCACACGTTTTAGGAAAATGCAGATAATACAATGAATGAGAAAGGGCTGTTTAAAGAGCAACAATGATTTCTTTGGTATTTGATGGAATTTCGTTTTCCAAAACGACAAAAATATTGATATGCCGTAACAAGGGTGAAAACATTCTTTGCGATCAGCAATTTTTAACCTATGTCATGTCAGGGCACACCGAAACTCATGACTAAAATTCGGTGGCACACCAAAAATATATTTTGTAACAATCTGAAAAAAAAAACCAAAAAAAAAACCCCAGGTACAATTTTGATTCATTCACACCAAACGGCTACTGCTGTGCCGGCTGTGTCACTTTTTTGTTTGACAATCAAGGGTAAAGAGGCCAGGGCCCCTGACTAAAGAGTCAGCTGCGGTGTGTTTTTAAAATTCTTGCGCCACAGCGGTTGAAAATCACTGATGAATGATTCTCAAAATGTGGTTCTCGGGCCAGCAGCCCCCACAGCACCTGGGGACCCTTTGATACGGCAACGGGGGTGTCCCACCAGGACCTGGCGAATCGTGAGCTCTGGGCAGGGGCTCGGCCCTGTTCCCTCACAAGCCGTCTGCATGATTCCCACGGACCTGAGTTCAGAACCGCTGCCCCAGGTGATAACAGAACGCCGACGTTCTTTAAAAAAGAATCGTCTTCTGTAACAACCACTCAGGGACGCACCGTGCTGCTTCTGCATTTGTCATTCACTGTCGAAATTCATTTTTTTTCCCATAAAAAGCTGATATATTTGTGTATCTATAGTGGTTAATTGACTAAGACGGATTTAGAAGGAATAACACGCTGGCGGTTCCCTGATTCCGTCTGTATGCGATGCGCACCCGGGCTCCTCGTTGCGGAAGGCTTATCTTGAGAACGCACACGATGGGCGGACCACTAAAGAGAATCGCACGCCGCAGGAGCCACGGGGGTGACGCCACCGCATGGGAGCCCGCGGGGCCCAGGGCAGGCTGAATCCCTGGCGCTGGGTTCTCACTAAACGCCCGTGATACGGATACCTGCATTATCTGCATTCCACCCAGAGGGAAACGGAGCTTTCCAGTGGCCGAACATCTTCCCGGGGGGCTCCACTGGGGCTGCGGGGCTGTGCCTCCTGGGGGCTTCTCCGCAGACGCTGCCTCGTTCACTGATGCAACTGCCATCTGGTTCTTTTGGTTAACGGTGACAATTCCCTGTTGCCCCATTATCTTTTTTGCAAAAAAAAGAAAAAAGAAAAAGGCTGTATGGTCCACATTCTGATTAAAGGGCATAAAGCTAAGTCCCTGTGGCCACGGTCACAACAAAGCCTCCAGCACTCCTCTGGAGTAGGGTGTGTTGGCGCAGGGGAGACCCCAGCGCCCTGGCCGGGTGGCTCAGTGAGTTGGCGCGCCCTGCAAACACCAGAAAGTCTGTGGGTTTGATCCCCAGTCACGGCACGTGCCAAGGCTGTGAGTTCGGTCCCTGGTCGGGGCATGCAGCCGGCAACCCATTGATTCTCTCTCTCTGTCCCCCTGAAATCAATAAACATATCCCAGAATGAGGAGTAAAGAGAAGAGACCAGGGGGCATGAGGACAAGAAGAATGGCCCCGCTCTGGTCCGACTGGGACAATATTTCCGTGCTCTCATCCAAGGTTCACATGACGTTCCCGTCTGCACGGTTCCCCTGGGAAGGCGGCTCCGGTTGGACGTGGAACGTGACTGTCCTAAGTTTTCTCTTGTTATGAGTTATCTGCCAGCACCCTAGCCTCCAATACCTACTCATATCAGTACAAACAGAGCAACCAAGTCTGTTCTGCAAGTCTCGGAAGCCACTCGGAGAATGTGTAATAGTTAATAATAAGGAGTTAAATGAATTCAGATGGGGGGCTCAAGACATCCGCAGGCGTGCCGAATTCCACAGTTTATGTTGAAGCGCTCAGACAGTTTATACTGGAGCTATATATAAAGCCGCACAGTCGAAGTTTACGCTGTGAGTGTGAGGGTGTGCATATTTGGTGTAAGAGGAGGGACAGCCGAAACCCCCACCGCTAGGGATCGTTCACTTTCTCTCTCAGTGTTTGCAACATGTTCAAGGGAGGCTCGTCTCTCGGTTTCCTCTTCACGTAGATGGTCTCTATTTGCAGCTCTTTCGGCAGCTCCGACCCCATTGGAAGGGGTTCTGGGACACGGGTCGGGGCCCTGTCACACTGCCCTCACTGAATTCAACCAGTTCCGTGCCCTGAACTCAGGGGAAACCTGTTGAAAGGCACGTGACGTCTGACTTCTACTCTGCTCCACGCCTCCCAGTGCCTCCTGACTAACTCGGGGGACGAGCCCAAGTTCTCGAGAGGGTCTGCAGCACCCCGTCTCTGAACTTTTCCACCCTGGCTTGCCCATTAGCTCTTCCTAGAAATGTCTCAATCCTGCCATCACCGTCCCCCACCCCACATCCCCCAGGCCAGGTTGCTGTCACGGGCAGACTCTCCTCCCCACCGGGTGCATCACACCTTGGTCCGTGCTGGCCCTGCAAGGCAGAGTCCAGGACCCAGGACTGACCGGGGTGGGGGTGGAGCGCTGAGAACAGCACCGTGTGCTCAAGAGGCTCTCAGGAGACCCGTGTGTCGCCGGTCGGGGTGTGGGGAGAGACAGCCAGGGGAGAGACAGACCTCAGCGGAGGAGCCACACCCATCCGCCGCCAACGTGACGCGCTGAGCGCAGAAGTGTCATTCCAGAGGGGGGCGGGCCACCCTGGTTTGGGTGTCGCGTGAGCTGGTTCGAACCCAGGGGGCAGATGACACACCTGCCGACGTTCGCCGTAAGCTGGCCACAGCGGTTCCACGTCGGCCTCGTTGCCCCAGACCCTGCTCAACAGAGCCCGGCGGGATGGTGCTCCCCCGCCCTGGCCCTTGGAATTCTGCGCTATTGCCACCCAGACCCGCCTTTTATGTTCTCCTATTTATACGGACACATCGAATCAACAGCATACCTAAAAAGATCATAGTCAGGGGACGTATTTGCTCAGTGACACATCGGTTACATAAAATACGATTCTTTCTTTGGAATCTGTTCGATCTATATGCACAGAGTTATGTACTGGGAACTGTACTAGGGAACTGTACTTCTATAACTTACTGAGAACTGTAATACTGGAAACAAGGTTCAATATTGTGGGCGTGGGCACCGACCGAAGCCCAAAGGCCCCGATACATGGACATCCAGCGCCGTCCACTTGAACGTGGCAGTAAACTGGGAGATGTTTCAGTGTGTTGCGCCGTTTCCGCCAGCACGCAGCTCCACGCCTTTGTATCTAGACTCGGGTCTAACGTTTCAACCCGCTAGAAATCCAGTAACTTTTATGTAAACAGTTTCCAAAGTACATGCTTTATTTTACGGTCGTTCCTCGTTCGTTCCGGTTAAGCCACAGCTTCGCACTTTCTTCTGCGGCATTGGTAGCTGGAAGGGTTCGGAGGTGGCCGGTCACCTGAACGTCTGAGGAGAATACAACTTGATCAGGACGGCTTCTAAGTTTTTCGGCCAAACTTTTCTTTTCATCTGAACCCTCGGGTTGCAGGGGACCCAGCGCAGACTGAGAGGGAAGAAGAGACATCGCTCAGCCTTGGTGTGAGCCTCAGGAAATGGGTACTCATGGCAGAGGGGAGGGCCTTCCTGTCCCTTCTTCCCAAGCCTATGTGAACCCTCAGCGCCCCAGTCTCTCCTCAGGGCGTCCTGGCCTTGCCCTGAACGTGTCTGCAGGACACAGCTCTGGGCACTCTGGGGTGACTGTCATGCCCACTTCAGAGACGTATTGGCTGGGAACGAGGGGCTTCGGAGAACTCCATTCCTTCACCCGCTTGCGTGACTTCGGGTGGGAACTTCGTGCACACTGGCGGGGCCGTGGACAAGCTACTTGGAAGCAGACGGGCCTCGTAAAAAGGCCTCCTTATAAATAGACCGAGAAAATGCAACTCTCTCACCTCACCTGACCAGCGTCGGATTTTATGTTTTCGGTCCGGACCATCTGGGCTTCATTCTCATCTTCTGAAATCCTCGGGGGGCTGTTTTTGGTTCTGCTAGGGGAAGTCTGGGTGGAGTTCTAAGCGGGTGAGAATCTAGCCTGGTTGCTGAGAGAGAGAGGCTCTCTTGCCCGTAGTTGGAGACTTAGTTAGCCTGTGGGATATTTAAGGGACGGAGAGCATTTCCCACGCCGCCAGCGGTCAACTGGGAGGGAAAATGACAACCACCTGCCTGTGAACGAGACGGCCTATGTCCTTCACGCTGATAGAAACACGGTTTCCCTGTTCGGCGGGCGGTTCCACGCTCTTCCTCACTGCACAGGTCTATGACTAAGTTTCCCGTTCCCTAAGACCGCTGTACAGGAGGACACATGTCACGTGGCGACAGCCCGAGACTGCGGGACACACGCTCTGCTCACTTTGCCTCAATGTCTCGGCCTCGCCCCTGAGTCGTGCACCATGGGAGCTGCTGAGATAGGCTGCGAGCCCCCGGTTTCAGGAACACGTTTTCTCTTAAAACTCGTACAAATGCCCTTAGAGCATCAACGTGAGACTCATAAAGGGAAAACAGCCACCCGCCACCTTCCCACCTTCACACAGTCATTCCTTCAAGTAGAAGAGAACTGTCCCAGCTTGTCTCAGTCCTCACGGCTGCGTGTTCTAAAAATAGTGCAGCTGTAACAGAACACGTAGCACACCCCGATCGGTGTTTAGTTCAGTTTTGTTTGAAGAAACCCTTTTTCAACTTGATTTGGCCACTTGCAGAACGGAATTTCTCTTCCAATGATTTTGCCAGCTCCGAGCACACCAGTAATATGCATTTAATAGTCTCTAGAAAGATTCGGTAATTGAAACGCCAGGAAAGAACAGAATTTTCTCTTTGTAGTCTGTGTTTCAAAGAAAGAAACGCTTTCAGGGTGATAGTATGCATTTCAGTGTTAGTACTTAGTGCCAACGAATGCTTTAGCGATTCAACATGGATTCCATTGTGCGTTTAAAATATTTTGTAACCTTTGTTGTATTCTCATTTGAGAGGGACGGGAAAGGAGAGAGAGAGAAATATTGATGTGAGAAACCCTGGTTGGTCGCCTCCTGCACACGCCCCAGCCGGGGTTCAAGCCCTCCACCTGGGCATGTGCCCTGCCTGGGAATCGAACCTGAGACCTTTCAATTACGGGGTGACACCCAACCCCCTGAGCCGTGCCTGCCAGGGCTCACTGACAGTTTCTATCATTCCGCCAATCTGGGGGGCCCTTCCATCTGCAGAAACTCCAGGTGGCCATGGGCACAGCATCCCGGAATCATGAGAGATCACACAGCGCCCGCGCGACCACCCACAGCTGGACGCAGCCCCACCGAGAGTGGCGCGGGGAGCTGGCTGCGGGTCTGCAGCTGGGGCTGCCTCCACCTTCCACAGCAAGGAATCGACAGAAGGAACCCGCCCCCCGTCCCCCGCACCCCCAACTGGCTGCTAAAAGGGTTCCGATGTTCCTCTGAGGGGCTAACTCCTTCCGTACGCTTGACAATGGGGCTGGGGAGGCGGGAGCGCATTTCTGAATTCCGGACGTCGACCTTACGTGCCCTTACATGGTCAAGAGATGGGATGCGGGCCCCAGTGGCCAGCCCTGGTGCCACCAGGTGACATCCATGGAGAGTGACCTAGGAGGGACTCAACCCCCAAAGCTGGCAGGAGGACATGACGCTGGTGCGGACGTGGGACTATTCAGCCACCACGATGATGGCCTGTTCTTCTGAGCCGCCACCTCTGGCGGGGGAGGAACGTGCAGTTTCGTTTCGTTTGGGGAAATGTCGGGTCTGAGGTCCGTTTGAGGGCTTCGCACGAGGGGGTGGGGATCTGGGGTTTATGGAAGAGTCTGCACTTGAGATATTTATTTGGAACGAACGGTACGTGGGTGTTGACTTATATCCCAGGTGTAAGAGAGCCTGTCATTACTTAGGGGTCAAGAGTCTAAGGTCACCAGAAACCCACAGATGTAGAGAATCAAGCTGATGGTTGCCAAAGAGCATGAGGGCTGGGGGGTGGGGGTGGGGATGAGAACTTAAAAAAAAATAGACAAACGCTAAAAAACACAATAATAAAAGTCATGAATTGTCGATAAATCTTTGTCAAATACTCGATTGCCTTGTTCAGAGGTGAAAAATCTATTCTTGGTAAATTTTACCCAGAATGTTTTCTCACAAAGTTTCAGGGTGGGAATAGGATTGGGATGGGTTTGAATAACAACCCCTGAAGACCTCGTGTCTAATTTCAGGAACTCTCCTTGTTTGACAACGTGACAAGGGCTCTGCAGATATGATGAAGGACCTTCAAGTGTGGAGATCGCCCTGGATTGCGCTGCGGGGCTCTGAAGCCTTTAGGTGCCCAACCCATGGCCCGTGGGACCCGCACGCGGCCCGGGACGGCTCTGAACGCGGCCCAACACAAAATCGTCAATTTCTCTAAAACGCCATGAGATGTTTTTGTTTTTGTTAGCGTTTGTATGTTTACTGTGTGACCCAAGACAACTCTTCTCTTCCAGTGTGGCCCAGAGACGCCAAAAGGTGGGAGACCCGTGGAGGCGAATACCTGTATCCTTGTGAGATAAGCATGATTCAAATACTGCGCGGGCCATTCCGCTTCCAGCAGAGATAAAATTGCTAAATCACATCCGTGTTTCTCTGACCTTCAAATCGAACTGAGTGCTCTGAATTTTTTTTTTTTTTTTTTGCTTAACCTGGCAACACATTTGCAACGAGAGGCAGAAAGAAACAGTGCCCGTCCAGCCCTCACCACCTGGTAGACAGGACACGAACATATAAAGATAATCACTACTTTTTTTTTCCTTAAGTAGAGCAAAGCAAAGCAAAGAGGCAGGCACTTGGCAGTTGGGGTTCTTTGCAAGGGCCGCCCATCCCTTCGGAGGGTTTCAGAAAAGGCTCTCCCGTATCTCCGCACGCAGGGGTTCCAGGAGGCGGTACAGGGTCAGGGTGTATCCCGCGATCACGGCTTCCACTGCACGGCCGCGAGGGCCTCCTGCCACACGGGCCTGTGACTAGGAAGCAGCGTTTCTGCTGTGAGGCTCTGATGAAGAGGCGCCCCAGGCAGTCGGATCGCCCCAGAGTGTTCCCCGGGGCAGCTGCTGCGGGGCGGGCACCGCTGCTGCCTTTGCAAAGACCGGCCCGCGCGCCCGCCAGGCTGCTGGCAGGAACCCGGCGCCCGCCCCGCCTTCTCCCCGGCCCCGCCCCGCCTTCTCCCCGGCCCCGCCCCGCTTCCCCGTGGCCCCGCCCCGCTTCCCCGTGGCCCCGCCCCTGCGCGTGCAGCCGCCCCGCCCCTGAGCCAGACGGGTCTCCAGCTGGTCTGAGCAGTTCAGGAACCTTGACCCTAAAGGAATTCCAGTCACAGAAATGGGGGGCCGGCTTGGCAGGACGCCACGGGCTGCCCCTCCAGAGCTGAGCCGCCCCACGGTGTTAAAATGCAGAATACCAAATACCAAATACCAAATACAAAGGCCAGCGCGCGCGGGCGGGGGCTCGGCGGCACCCAGCGAAGGCGTGGCCGCCGGCCTGGAGGCCCCGATTCAGGGCTCGAGGCCCTACTCTCGGGGCTGCGCCCAGCCGCTGCCGTGCCCCGTAATAATCACACACTACGGTGGGACAGTGCGGAGGGCAGGGGAACATGGAAGGGACTGACCACGCACGGGACGTGGTCTGAGCCTCGCTGAGAAAACCGGCTGGGGAGAAGCTGGGTGGTCAGGGGTGGTCGTCGACTCTCCTCCCTGAGTTGCTGTGTCCTGGGCGGGTTCAAAGCGCAGAGCCTGGGGGTGCCAGGAAGCCCTCCGTCCTGCATCGGGACCCCGGTCCCTGGTACAGAAACGTGAGCCTGCTGTCTGATGGGACGTGGTTATTTCGTGCCATTAATGGGGCGCGGGGCGCCGGGCAGGGGCAGGGGCAGGGGCAGGGCTGTCCTCCGCCCGGGGCAGGTCGGGCAGAGGAAGTGACAGTACACAGGGCCTACAAGAGTGTGATGGGCCCGGGGGCAGAAAGATGAGACGAAGTCCGGCACCGAGAAGGCTTCCCCGAGGAGGACGCAAGAGGGATGGAAGAGACACGCAGAGCCTGGTAGTGCAGCGGAACAGGGAGAGTGTGTACGCACCGTCCCCTTCACAGACGACGGTCCACCACCGGTCCAGGCGAGTCAGACCACGCATCACGAATCCGTGCTCCCGGTAAGTCGGACCGCCCATCAATGGACGGCTCACCTGCAGTCCAGGTAAGTCAGGCTTCCCGACCATCACGCAGGTGGGGTGGCAGCCCGGGCCAGACACCGGGGTTGGTACTGCAGGGCCCCTGCCTGCCAGGACCTGGTGCTCAGGGGCAGGAAGGGCCTGTGGCTGGAGACCGGCTTCCTTACCTTTCCCATCCGGCCTTTCATTGCAGTGCTCAGGATGCGGCTGAGCTGCAGGGTCGTGTTTACGTGCCCATGACGCAGCCCTTGTCACAAGACGTCTTCCTGTGATGAAAGATTCTTCACGTCCAGAGCATCTTCTCTCTCTGCAGAACTGCTGGGACGTCACACCTTGGAGTTTGGCAGCTACCATCCCTCGTGGGAGGCTTCTTCAACGTGGAAGGTACAAAGAAGCATCGTGCAGCCTCTCGCCCGCCCGAGGGATGATTCTGGGTGCAGAAAAATGAGCTGCGATCTAACCGACCTGGCACAAGTGGCTGCAGTGCCATGATGAGCCCGGGTGGGACCGGTCGGATCCTGACGGGTCTGCGTGAGAATCCACACAGCACCGCGGCCCCCTTCAGAGAGCGGGGCACCCCTCCGTGTGTCTCTGCTGCCAGGGAACCTACAGCGGGGCGGGGCAGTGTGTCTCTGCTGCCAGGTGACAGAAACGCGGGGATCATGCAGGCGATGTGGACACGGGTCCCATTATTCGTCGCACACCCCCAAGTTTGTCTGGAGACCTAGGCAGAGAGCCATTGTGCGTGGAGAGGCCGGATAAAGCAGAATTAAGGTGCTCAAAAGTTTTAGTCGTTGAAATGCCAATTAAAAAAAACAAAACAACCTCTTAAATGACAAATGTAATTTCATGTACATAGAGGATTCTAAAAAATTTGATGCTACGTCTAAGCCTCAGGTCTTCTGGGGGATGGATGGGGTGGCTGTGAGACGTTGAAACATACTCATGTCCCATGGTGACAATTTCCTGGGGACCTTATCTGCAGTGTCTTTACACATGACAGGATTTTACTGTTGCTGCCAACAAGAGTGTGTCAGCTCAAATGGGGCAAGTCACACCGAGGGAAATAGAAGAGAAATAAAAGACAAGCCTTCTGCTGTCCCCAGAATTGTGTCAACGCTGTGTATATAAGTATCTTTCATATCACTGGGAGGACCCCGCCAACCCGGAATTTATTTATAAAACATCGTGTATTTATTCTTATATGTTTAAACTTCAGTCATGCATCTGGTGCAATGCACCTATCGAAACGCTTGTTCCACTGCTGAAAACGGTTCCTGAACTCATTAACTTGCATGCCTTTTAGTGCTTCTGCTGTGCTTGGTTTCGCCTCCACCACATCGGCAAAACGTTTCCCCTTGGAGGACTTTTTTCATCCAGAGAAACGAACAAAGTCGCCTGGCGTGAGGTCAGGTGACTATGGAAGGCGGGGCACGGGATCACGCCATTTTTAGTCAGGAACTGCCGAACGCTCAGCGCGGCTTGGGCAGCTGCACTCAGAAATCACCCATCGTGAAATGGGCAAAAGGGTTCAAGGAGTCTTACAAAAAAATTCCCTGAAGCCGAACGCAGCCTCTCACAACACCACCAGCTGGCACACTGATGCAGATGGGCTCCTAGAACACTCACCTAGCCGGGGAAGCCTGTACTGCAAGGGCCCCCCGGCTCCAGAAGAGAATTCTAGGATTTTTGGGGTCTTCTCTCATATAGGTATACACACACAGATATGTATATATCTTTCCAGATAAACCACTGCCATGCTGAACAAACACACCCTGTCTTGAATTTTGAGCAATCAATTTTTTTCTGAGGCTAGTTTGATAAATCCCATGTAAATCCCTAATTTCTGTGCCTGGCCTATAGAAGGTTCACAAAAACACTAGGTCTCTTTTGTCTTTTCCTGGATGAGAATCAAGGTAAGAATCTTCGTAGGAGACAATTTTATGGATGGAAGGAAACTGAAAAGTTAGTTTTTCAGCTATCTCATTTAAAAAGAAACACACAAGACAAAAACCTTCGTAGTGGCTGTATTTGTGGTGATTGAAGGTTTTTAAGGCTATGTCGCTGTAGATAAAGCGAGTTTAGGATACGAGTGGTCAATAAAGGAGTCCGAGCAAATAAGTAAACCATGGGATTCAAGCTGGTCCCCTCTCCTGGCCCGTCCCCTCTGAACCCGACAACCGGTCATCCTCCACTGGAAATTCAATACGCACAATGGCTCACTTTCTGTGACACCCCTGCAGGTGCCAGCCCGTAACTGCTACCTGCCACCTGGAATGGTCGCCCTCTCTGTCTTTGCTTGGCTGCCTTTTTATCCTGCAAATAGGGACCGAAATCATTTTGTTCTCATTACATGATTCCTTGGGACTCCCAGCGACCCCGCACACGAGGAGAGAGGCCGCGGCAAGTGCTGGCGTCCCCAGCGGGCAGTCGGGGAGCCCTGGTCGCACCGCTGCGCAAAGGAAGGTGCCGCTTCCTACTGTGTTTATGGCAACAGCTTCCTTGGGACAGATTCTCCTTGAGGATGCCGCCCGGGCAGGGGGCGAGTGTGGAGTCCCCCGGGGGTTGCTTTCTCTGGTCTGGGCCTGTCCCCGGTGCCGGGTGGCCCAGACAAGCATGGCGGGCACTCTTCTGTCCCCGTGCTAGGACCGGCGCTCTGCAGGCGCCCGAACAACACCTCCACGTCGAGGGCTGTGTGTGCTGGAGAGGTGGCGGCGACTGAGGGGGCAGCAGCACGTGTTCACAGCCAGGAGCCCGGGAGAGGCCAGCACTTACTGGTCTTCCACTGCGTCAGCAGGGCTGGGGCTGTGCGCCTCCAGGTCCCTTGTCGGCAGGGGGTTCCAGTATCAGGTGGGCATCCCCTAGGGAGAGCTGAGGCGATGAGGAGAATGGCTGATGTGGGGGACCGGTGGGCTCGCAGGGGGTTTGGGTTTGGCGGGCAAGGAGAGGCCGAGCCGTCCGGAGCATGTGGTACCGGCTGCTCACGGGAACGCTCTTGTTTCTGAGTGAGATCATGTTACGGGGCCCGGGAGACAGGACTGCAGGACTGTGGGGATGACATTATTCCATCCAGTATAACGCAGTTTTTTTTTTTTTTAAGGTACGCGGTGTAGGCTTTCTTGCTTTGTATCCGCCTATTAGAAGGAGCTCCGAATTTTCCCTCGCTGTGACAAGACCGTCCCAGTGTATGCCTTTAGGAGTCCCCCCAAGGAAGGCACACCGGCTGGTGGGGAGCTGGGTGTTGTCCCCTGGTTACCCTCCTAGTGCTCATGGCTCACACAGCCTCGTGTTCCAGCCCCTCTGTCCCCTGCCCCCCGCTCTAGGTCCTCCCCGTGGCCGCTCAGTCCCAGCTCTACGTCTTTCTGGTCCAGAGAAGTCCCCCAGCCTTCCCACTACCTGCCACACCCACGTGGGGTGGTCTTTTTCCATCGCAAGAAAAACAATTAAGTCTCTGGTCATTTTGGCGTCCCGTTACCTAAGCTACCCTCCCCTGCACCTGGAAGTGGCTGTGCTCGCAGGCACGTCATGTCCCCGTGGACCGAATCTCACGAACTGGTATGCTTGTCCACGTCTATCGCGGAGTCATGATGTACAAGCTCAGGGCCAACAAGACTAGAGACCTTCCGAATCATTCTGTGGGGGCTGTTTCCTGCGTCCCTGACACTCCTTCCATCTGCAGAAGAGTTGGTGTGCAATTAGACGATTTCCTAAGAGTCCCCTCGCCAGGGCACCCCACTCGTTCTGAAGCGACGGACGCCGGGGGCACTAGAGGTGAATGGCCGGACCGTGAGGGACTCTCCCTCGCGGGCCAGTGAGCTTGGTGGACAGCAAGACCTGTCCTGACCGACAGCCCCACACCTCTGCCACCGCTGTACGGGCAGAGACCCCGTGTGCCGTTTCGCATCGGCAGAGCACGGATTCGTCTCTCCAACAGGAGCCGAGAGGGTCCCCTCTCTTTGGGCCTGTGACCCGCTCTGCTGCTGGCTCTCCGGAAGGGTCAGCTCTATACAGACGAGCGGGAAGAGGAGAAAAAAATTCAAGTTCATCAGTCTGTCTTCTGAAACAGCCACAGGCAAAAACAAAACAAAACCCCACAACGGTTCCAGAGATGGCTCTAGGGGCTATGGAAAACCTAACGCAAGGGTTCCACGTCAAAGCTTCGTGTGTGGCCACAGCCCCTTCGACTCCCAGGACCACAAGCAGGGCTGGAATGCTGTGCCAGCCCAGGAAACTCTCTCCCCTGAACGAGGAGGCAATGGTTGCTGAGGGCGGGGGGAGCGGCAGCCGGAGGGAAGGTCAATATCCAAGTTACATTTTAATCAAGATTTTAGGCAAACCCCCCCCCCCCAAAATCCAAAAAAACAGAAACAACCTTCAAACGTGACTGCGCTAGATGCTAAGAGGGTCAGGTGAGCTTGACCCCCCCCAAAAACATGCAGACGGACTACAGAGAACGGGCCGTACCGTGGGTTCCCGTTTCAGGAGCACAAACAGGCTGAGAAGTGCCCTTCTTTCGGCAATGATGTCTTCCTAGAGATTCGGGACGAGGAGTTGGGTTTTCACAGAAGCAGGGCTTTGAGCTGTCAGCAGAGCGTCCTCGCAGGCAGAAGCAGAGGTGTGGTGAGTGGGCCTCACGCCACAGTGGGGTGGGGAGGTGGCGATGAATGGCGCCCCGCCCTGCCAATGTCTGCATTCTTCCTTACCCCGTGGTCCCGAAAGGCCCTTTAAGTGCTGAGCGTGGTGACAAGCTTGGGTGCCTGAGAGAGAGAGAGGCTCCCTAGTTTCCAACTGCAACTCAACGCTCTCGGCTGGGGACGCTGAAGTAATTCGTTGAACGGGCTAAGCCTCTGTTTCCGTATCCATACGTACAGCCGGGAGGGTGAGCCCCGGGGCTCCCCGGACAGTGTTAGAGGGGATCACACGTGCAAACGACCTTCTCTGCTGGATAAGAAAAGCTCAGGAAACACGGAGCACTGTTATTTTAGAAGCCCTCCACGAAGCTGAGGGGTAAGCTCTGATTTTAAAGTGAAAAAGGTTTCCAGATGTGTTTGTAATAATTTGGCCCCCTAAATGATACTTCGGGGTGGGGCAAAAGGAGGGTTACACTTGGGAGCATGCGAGACACGCTTTATTCTTGTGTTAGTATTGATCGCTGTGTTATTTTCCATGTGAACAATCGTAAGCGTGCTTTTGCCCCACCCTGTACTTAAGTTTTTTAAATTCAGGAAGAAAAATGGCTGTATGCTTCCCTGAAGATTCCCCTACCCTAAATTAATGCGATACTCTTCCTGATCTTTGGGGAGGGGTCTTCGTCACGTGGGTTGGGAAGAGCTCAGAATTCGTTCAGGGGCACAGCTGCGAAAGCAGGGCTCCAGCCGTAAGCTGATTTTTGACATTCAGGAATGAGAACCCAAGTGAGATCGCCTGTAGGTCACAGACCTCACTGGCGCAACGGCAGAGTGGGCGGGCCGGCTTTCGGGGCGAGTTCCAGTTCCAGGCCGGCTCCCGGCACCGACGTCTCCGATGTTCTTCGCTGAGCGGCTCACCTGCAGTCCAACACAGTGTAACAGAGAAAAACTTCTCTGCTAGCAGGTTTTCTGCCTCAGTTCCTTTTATTTGTTGCTTTTTCGTTTGTTTGTTTTTAGGTTCATGGCTGCTTTGTTGTGTGTGTGCGTGTGTGTGTGTTTATGCCGCTGAGCCCAGGGATACCCCTGACCTGAGGCCGGATTTCCAGTTCGCAGCCGCTCGACCCCTTCTGCACACCTGCTTCTCACCAGGCGCCGAGAAGACAGTCCCTGCGCCACTGTCCGTGCTGCCAGGACCCGCCGTGCCGCGTTGTTTCCTACAGTGCGACCCACAGCCCTCCACCCCGTCGGAAGTCCTCAGACCTCTCAGCACCCCGACAAGTCTGCAGCAGGCCAGCGCATCTCTGCTCCGTGACGTCCAAGTCCAGCACGACCCCACGCAATGTCCTTTCTGACCAGTCCATACTTGGACTCAGGCTGTGCCCGGTTTAGAAAAAACCTTCCTGATGTTTGCCCACTCACTCACGTTCCAGCACCTCCTCCCTCTAAAGCCCGGCCTCGTCTCGGAGGGGCCTCCCTACCCTCTCAGGCTCAGTGCCGTCCTGATCTGCGGCTGGTTTTACTTCCTCCGCCCTCCCTGGGACACGGTCACGTCTTCAGATGTAAAACGCAGGCACCCAGGGCTGCCGAGGGCACTTCTCCGAGAACCGGCCCGTTGCTGGATGCATGATGTGTTTAAATTCTCTGGTTGAACCGACCAAATACAACTGACACCGATGAACGCGGGGGTTACAGGTGATTAGCGTGCTGTTAGTTGAAAATGCACACGTAATGTCTGACACCCCCGGAACTTAATTATTGTACAAATAGCGTATCAGTCACGTAAACAGTCCATTACACGTATATTATGTGTTATATGTATTATACATTGTATTCTTATAATCGAGTAAGCTTAAAGAAGAAGATATTTAAAAAATCGGAAGGAAGACAAAATACATTTGCGTGACTGTATGTTATTTATTGATACCCTAAGTTTATGTCCTCTGTTTACAAGATGAATCATCTGTCAGTACCTGCATCAATATTGTTTTACATGATACAAACGCTGTTGAGGTTATATTACTGACACTAGACATCAAAATGGAACGATAAAGAGAAAAATAAAGTCGCGTTCCTTTTCAGGTATAACAATTCACACATCGATCATGAAGAAGCAGCAATATGACTGACTTACAATATCCTAGTGTAATCCCTACAACTGCTTCGCAGCAGGCAGGAAATCTAAGATTTTTTTCTGATGACATTTACTGAGAAGTCATCTGCATAGGAGTGGCCGGTGCTGTTCAAACCCCTGTCATTCAAGGGTCAACTCCGTGTGTCCCGAGCCGCTGGGAGTCCCCTTTTGCTGGGACTGAGCTGCAGTTTCCGTTTGATGGCTCTGACCTGGAGGAAAATTAGGGAGCGGGGGCATGAACATGAGTACTGACAGTCAAGGTGGCTTCGGATATGAGTAACTAAGAGGGAACAAAGTAGTCGCAACAGAACAGGCTCCGTGAGACCGGCATCCTCACAAACCACGGGGAGCGGCGCCACGTGCTCCGCGCGGGTGGGATCCAGCACACCCAGTGACACCTCGTCTCTACCAGGCTCCCCCAAATCTGGACCTGAGTGCCGGCGAGTAACCCCAGACCTCGTTAGAACGCGTGGAGGACAGACGTTTCCTGTCTCCAAATTGGATTAAGATGGGTGCCAGTGTGTTAATTTGCGACAGTATATATTCCCATCTAAAAATACCTGGAGGAAGGATTTACACGCCATCCATAAAACTCAGCTCACCTGGGACGCACGGCCGCCTTACGCGCTTCACGTCTTCCATTACTTCTAAACAGCTGGAAAAAAGGTAAATCCTTAGAAGCATTTTGGAAGAACACACACTTGACAGATTAGCATAGCTTGATTTGCCTTTTCTTTTTACGGCCGATTCTGAGGTCGGGGGAGAATTACACGTTACACGGGAGGGTGTTCAGCAGCCACACTCGTGATTGGAAGAAATGATAGTTCACACCCCAGTTCCGAACAGGAAGTGACTGATAGATGGAGACAGCTGCCCTTTTATATTTAACCTAGAGGTGGGCAATGTTTGGTATTTGCAAGTGATTGAAAATCAGTATCCATGGACAGGAATCACTGAGTAAGCTGTGATAAGCTACACAACGCAATGCTGTGTGTCTGTACGGAAAAAGAGGGTAGCATCTTTACCTACGGATGTGAATACTGGGCGGTGTTTGTTTCTGCATAAAGAAACGAATAAAAGTAGTTATTCAGAATGGGCGGCTTCTATGACCTGATTCTCATGCGAACAGATGGGAGGATGTCTATGTGAGCCTACCTAAGACAGACACATTATTGTTTACGGAATACATGGGATTTTTAAAAACCCATTTTATTTGGGAAACACGGTTGTCATTGAGGCCCACAGGAGAAACTTTTAGGAATCAAATATTCATCATTGCCCTTTCATGGAATAAATTTTATCAAAAATGCTTCTGCCCATGTACCTTTGAATTGAGAAATTTTTCAGTTCTTGTCCAATTTTCAAATTTCCGTAAAGTAAAACGATTTCTCCTATAACTTGTTTGATTTTCCTTGTTGGGTATTTCTTTCATTTTATTTCATATTGTGGATCTGCGCTGTCGCTAATACTTAAAGTAAACTATCTTCAGGCTTATTCATTTTACTAATTTTCCCAAAGAGTCTACACTTGGATTTATTGGTTTCATCCTTCATCTGTTTTCTAATCTTTAATTTCACTTTTCTTTTTTTTTTACCATATATATGTGTAAAAAACAATTTTTATATATTTTATACCACATATATTTTATATTATATAATATATATTATACATAAATATATTTAGCATATATACCATATATATTAAAATATATTTTTACTATATATATGGTAAAAAATATAAAAATATATATATTTCTTTTTTAAAATTTACACTTTATTTCATAGAATATTTTAAGGCTCACAAAACTTTGGGAGATGTGGGTGGGACGTGGGGATCGGTGGCGCTGGGCAAAGTGGTGGTGGGAAAATGTTGACAAAAAAAAGAAAAAACGTGAGGGAGGCTAAGAATAGTATAGGAAATTGAGAAGCCACAGAACTGACATGTACAACCCGTAAACATGAATGAAGAGCTGTGGGGATGATGGGATGGGGTGCGGGGCAGAGGGGATAAGGGGGGAGAATGGGACAACTGCAATCGCAAACTCAATAAAATATATGAAAAAATAACTTTGGGAGAAAGCATTAGTTTTTATTTTCAACTGCTTTCCCTATTTACTAAACTATTGAAATTTATTAAATATCTTCTGGGTATGTTTAAGCTACCCATAGAAAACTGTTCCATGAATTCTGCATTTCATATTTTTATTTTCTCTTGTACTCAACAATTATGATACAGATTGTAATCGATTTTGTTTATTTCACTTTTAATTTTCAGGGTGCTTGCCTTAACTTTCTATCCTGTCACTGATGTCTCATTTTACTGTTTGCGATGTGATGTGGTGGTAGTTACTATTTCTACTTTCTGGAATCTTTTAAGATTTGTGGGTGCACGTGTGTATGTTGAGTGTGAGAATCTTCTGTTTTAAACAGGTGGATAAATTTATCTCACATTTACTGCTGTGACAGATATACGGCCTATTTTTTACATTTTCCTTTATCCTTAAGTTTTTATCATTAAAAAAATCACTATATATTTTTATGGAGTCTTGATAATGATTATAAGAAGGAAGGAGTCTTCGGAGGTATTTTAAGTAAAAAAAAAAAAAAATCCAGTTGCTATTACAGCTTCCTAGTAATCAAAAAGACCTAGAAGTGCAATAAAACGGTACAAACTATTTGAAAAGGAAGCAACTTTGCATTTCTCTTTTGTTCTTCATGTTCCTTTTTTTTTGTTTGTTAAAGCAGACTTCAATAATAGTGAACCTGTTATGTATAAAGAAAAGTAACCATATTGGTGTTTGCTTTTGGTAATAAATTACAGAGATTCCAAGAAGAAATCATGTACAGAAATATTTCCATGTTTTTAAGAATAAAATTCATGTTTCAGAGAAAAATTTCTTTTATTTTTATGTTGCTTACAGCCACATCGTGATGGGAGTAATTGATTTTTCAAGGGAAGGTTCTGACTTCCTCTCCCGAGGCATTTTGAAATGTACTTTGTCAGAAATTCTGCACAGAAATTCATTGTCTTGGACAGAACCTCAAATAGATTCTTCTATCCTGATGGCTCATCAACTCCTCTTGCTTTATCAGAGTTGAAATGTTTTACTATGAAGTGGTTCTGCTTAAATTCCTCCTTTGGACCCAAATTCCCTAAACGTAAAATTCATTTAGTTAACAGTCTCCTTCACTGAACCCACTGTATTTTTCTTTTTTTCTTTTTCGGCTGTAGCAGGTTAAAAAAATAATAAATCAAAATAAATAAAAGAAAGAAAGGAAATAACCCATAAGGATCATACTTCTTTAAACAGAGAATCGCACTTAAAGGCGCACATATTTTTAGTCGTTCGTCCTCCCAGAAAATGTTTACGATGAATGTCATCTCACTCGTCTGCTCTGCTGATTAACGACATTTAGGACGATCCTGGACGTGTGCGTGTGTGCCCGGGAGCGGTGTCACAGGGTAGACCTGAGCCTTCGCAGGGCCTGCGGAAGGCGTGGAGGGCAAGGGCAGTTACTGGGTAAGAAAAGGCAGGCGCCCAAGCGGCAGGGACAAGAATCCCCGCACGACATCTAGAGGAGTCCCGAGTGAAAGCAGCTTCCTTCTCGTCTTTGTTCGAACTGCTTTTTTCCTTGTGGAGCTGTTGCCTCTCCTTGAGATTGGGGAGAAAGAATAAAAATATTCAGCGTTTTTTTTTTAAAGGTTTATGACCAAAAAGAAGAGTGTTTTCTCTCGCGAAATGCGTTTTTCTAACCAAGAAACACACATGACTCATCTCAGCTCGCTTCCAGGCAATACTTTATTGAAAAATTCATTGACTAGAAACAGCTCCCAGAGAGAATTCCCTGAGCTGCAAATCTCAGCCCTGGCAGGTGGCATAGCGTGCGTTTGAATGGTGTCCAGTCTTCCGGGCACTTTTTCTGAATGCGAACGTGACTGGCCTCGCTGCAGGCACACGCATTTTCAAACGCTGCACGGGCCTGCCCCGTCGAACGTGCGTGTGCACTGAGTAAAGCAGCCGCTGTGCTGGAGTCGTCCGTTTTGCAGACCAGCAGTTCAGGTGAAGCAGGTTTCCAAAACGTCGTCGCCCACGCTGAGGCTCAGCTGTGCCGTTCCCCGAGAGTTCCGCCTGGAAAGGACGCGGCGTGGGCCAAGTCCACTCACTGCTGCGGAGCTTCTGTTTGGGAAGAAAAAACACAGACGCGCGTCTTTCACGGATTTTCGCTGCCATCTTCCGGCGATGGGGTGACGGGATGGGACGACGCCCTCCTCAACTTCGGGGGAGCAGCAGTGCCCGAGGAGTGCCCCGCCGAAACCAGAAGCCTGCGGGTCTAGAAGGACGTACCCCGTGCACCTGTTAGCCCAGCTTTGGGGGGAAAAGACAAAAGACGCGCATTATACATGAGTACAGTGATTACATACCACGGGTATGATACTCCTGGGTAGAATGCGCAGAAATACCCGGGTGCACTTCATACACGGCCAAACACGGCTGTCACCACCGAATTCAGCTTCCCGACACCACTTGCTCCTGCTTCCTCTGCTTTCCCTCGATGCTGTGAAGCATCCCTCCTCCCGCTAAACAAAATGCGTAAGCAATTTTAGCTGCTGTGACTCCCGCAGGTGAGGACAGTAAAGGCCGCAGAGTGGGCCTGGCTCCCCAGCGTGGGATCGCTGATGTGAAGGAAGGTCCCCTCATCCCTGCGCTACACAGAGTCGTTTTTCACGACGCTCGGCTTGCAGGGAAATTGCTTCTCTGCGCCCTTGTCTACCCAGACTCCCTAGCGCAGAGACATCCCGGTAGCGTCGGCAGGGACAGAAGGGCACAGCTGCGAGGGTCCAAAGCAGTCGCCCAGCTCTGAGAGGCTGCGAGCCGTGTGAACGGGCTGAGCGATGAAGTGAAGCGGGACCGCTTAGTCTTTACTTCTAAGGTAAATTTTCAGGGTCAGCGAGGTTTCACGTAATGGAGATCTTGGTCACTAAAATAACTATACCGGCGGCAGGGTCCGCCTACGAGGAGGAGGTCGTTTTTTGGTCTACGTTTATTGGAATCCCCGTTTTCGGAAGCTGCATTAACTAACACCGTGAAATATGTCCCCTGCACCCCCTTTTGAAGCGACGCTTGCTTCCAGAGGGCTCAGACGAGGCGCGGGGCGGCCCGGGCTGCGCAGACAGCCTCTGGTCTCGGCCACCCGCCCTTCCATCCCGGCGCTGCCTCCCGACCCCCTCTGCGCACAGAATAGGTTTCATGCGAGCTCTCTGCTCATCTGTGTGTATGACATGTGTATTGTTTCATGTTTACGGAAATTATGTTCATATACATCCCGTTGCGTGTTCATATGTTCTCCCAAAACTGTGCGAAGCTCTTTCCTTCCCTTGTTCACGGTTGCTCCTTGCACCACAAGTTCTGTGACCCATAACGCCCCTGAGCTTGACGGCAAGTATACAGCTCTGGGCTCACGCAGTTCCATGGTTTTGATTCAGATCAGACTGCGGACAGGGACGACCGTCTCTCCCCTTCCCCAGCTCCTGCGCGCGGGAGACGAGCTGCTGCCGCCTGTTTCTCCCAGAGCCTCCGCTGCACAGTAGCCACGGAGCCTCGCCTCGGGCTGAGCCTCACCCCCCTCATGTGGGCAGTAAGCACCCCGCCTCCAGAGCTCCCCTGCTCGCCAATCTCTGTGGGAATCACGCCCGCGGACCTCCGTCCCTCTGCGAATCCCCGCGGCAGCCTGTTTCACAAGCCGCTTTGGACGGGACGATCCTTTGCTGACATCACGAGACGGGCCTGGCTGTGAACGATGAAGTCGGTGAAACTCGAGAGGACAGATGGTATTTTGAATTCTGAAGTTTATGAGAAACTGGGTAGGGTAAGTGGAGGCAGTCTGGCCTCCTCACCCAGGTGCCTGGGTAACTGTCGGGGAGCAGTTCCTCGCAGCCGTCAATGGGCCAGATAAAGCAGTGTTCTCACGGCCTTGGGGCTGGCTCCGATGAACGGGTCCCGCAACACGAAGTGGGCTCGCATGTGCAGAACCAGGCTATGTTACCTAATGAAGGCATGTCTGGCGTCCCCGGGGCTCCATGCTTTTTCTTCCGTTTGCCCGAGTCTCGAGTGGCCTGGCCAGCCCTTGGCCGGCGGGAACACAAACTGCGTGGGAGGAAAGAGGTCACCGCTGACAGTGCAGCAGGATGCAAAGGTGGAAACCGTGGGCACATCAGACGGGGGAGATGTGTTCTCCGAGAGAGAAATAACGGCAGCAGGCAGGGGACAGACAGCAACGGCCCTCGGGCCACCAAGGGGCCCCGTCTCGTGCTGTAAATAAAGTTTTACTGGAACACCGGCAGAACGATTTGTTTTCCCAGTGCGCATCTCTGACGCTCACGAGCGACAACAACAGAGTCGAGGAGCTGGAACACGGACCGTGTGATTCAACGAGTCTAAGGAACTTGCTGTCTGAGCCCTTTACAGGAAAGGGGCGCGGACCCCAGTGGGGCACGCGGAGCACGAGGATTCTGGAATCCGAACGCCAGCGGCTGCAGCATCTCGGGTTTTGGGTTTGGTCGGTCGCGCTTCAAACAGGCAGACGATGATCTCAGCCACTGCGTTAGTGGCGCTCACGCCGTGGTAGGATTTCCCCATTCCTGGTGTCGCTAACTCAAGGAAAAGCCGGGCATGGCGTCTTCAAACCTCCACGGGAGACAGGGAGACGGGGATGACAGCCTCGTCTATTGAAACCATCCAGAACCGGCAGGACGTGCAACACGTCAGCCGGGCCCGGCCTCTTCTCTCAATGTCACAGGCACAGTTTTGGCTCAGCATCCGCGGCCAGCTTACGGGACCACCGCCCTAGGTGTCTCCCCCGACCACCAACCCGCAGCGCAGTGCAGGGCTGCACTAGTGAATGCAGGCTGGGCTCAGTCACCAGTCCCTTTGCAAACAGCCTTATGTGAAACCATCCATCATCCCCGCTCTGCTCCGCTGCCCCCCGCCCCCTCCCGTTAGGGCTCCCCTTGTCCTCTCGAGGCCTGGCGCCAACTCCCGGAAGACGGCCGGGTCTTTGGCACATCTGCCCGCCGCCTAAAGCCACCTCTCGCCTGCTGGGTGCGGTCCGGCTGTTTTCCCCGAACGCCCTCGTCGGCAGGCCCCGTCTCTCCTCTCCGACGGTGCCGGTGGCCCCACCTAGACACCACGGGCGCCCTTCACACGCACAGTGTTCACCTTTGTGGTGCCTGAAAGGCGTGCTTGTCTAGCCCCTCTAATTGATGGGTCAAAGGACGCTGTGAAGTGTGCCAGCTGAGCACACAGCGTTGATTCAGAATATCTGGCCGCCGAAAACGCAGTGTTCTAGAGTTTCCCTGCCAATGGGATGTCAGGCTGGAGAGCCGGCTGGGTGGTCTGGGAGTCCATGGGAGGCAGGCCGGCTGCTGGGCCCTGGCCCGGCCCCAGTGGAGAGCCCACACGGCCACCGGGCCGGTGACGCCAGCCTGGGCCCACTGGAAGAACTCCAGTTGGACCCGTGTCATCCCGTTAAATCTCCGTTTGGGGCTGCAACAAAGGCGTCGCTCTGCAAGCAAGGGCAGGCGTGTGGGACAGAAGCCAGGGTTCCAAGCCTACCGCTCTTCCTGACGCTCCAAGTGCTGGAAGTCCCCGGAGTGCGCGCGAAGGCGCGCACCTGGGAGGAAGACGTCCGTCGTGGCTGCAGCCTTGCATACGTCACGTGGCTCCGGGAAGGAAGGGGTTAGCCTGTTCGCGGGCCGGGAGCATGCACGGGCACGAAGGCAGAGGATGTCACCCTCGGGGGAGAAGAGCTCTCCTGGGGCCGGAGCACCTGCCAAAGAGGGTCACAGGGCAGGCTTAGGAGCAGCTGGTATCATTCCCACGTCCGTGACCAAGATTTGTGGACAGACCTCTCCACCTAACGGACACTCACTGCTTTGGATACTCCCTGGAAGAAGACTTGTCCCATTCGCTGAGGACGTGTGGACGGGAACCATTTGGAACATGGAGACAACGCCGACAGCATCCACACCGGGCGGCTAAAGGAACAAAAGTGTACGCACGCGCACATACACACTATAAAAAGGAAAACTTCCCCGACCCACCTGTCCCATCAACACTCGAATGACCCACCTGTCCCATCAACATCCAAGCTTGGTAGGTCACTATCGCGAACGGTTCCGAGCAGCTTCTGTCTAACCCCAGCTCCCATTTAAGACCGTGTTCCGGCTGCAGAGAGGCGGGGCTGGGACGCACACAGTCAGTCCGCGCTGGGGGCGCCCGGCCTGGGAGCCTTTCTCTGAGGCCGAGGGTGGCTCACAGCCGTTTGGCTGTTCTGTCTATATTTCCTTTTTCATCAGAGAAAAAAGAGAATCACTTTTTATTGGGAAGTAAGATATTTTTTTTCTGTAAGGAAAATGTCTGTTTTCCTTTTGCTCGTCTGTAACAATTCATGTATAGCTCCTTCAAAGGAGACGTTTTGCAGCCGTTCGGACAGAAACACGCAGCACGTAGAGCTGAATATGAAATTAATGACTGAGAGGGGGAGGGGCACCCGCCCTTCGGCCTCCTGTGTGATTCATGTTTTCCCGGCCGACCTTCTCAAGCGAGACTTGGGGGTTCGCTGGGAGTACGGGCCTGCGGCTGGAAACGTGCCCTCTGCACTCTGAAAGCACCCCGGTAACTTGAGATGTGATTCCCCGGCGCGACGCGGTGTGCGACGTTTGGTCTGGACGAGGCTTACCCCACACTTCAGACAGTGCCCACAGCACCCATGGTGGGGCCCCATGCGGTCCCTCAGAACAGCAGGGGCCGTGGCTTCCTGGGTCGCACATCACCTGCTGTGTTCACAGGAGAGAAGAAGGCCCCATCTAAGAAAACCATGTCCAACCGCCGTAGGAGGACTCTTTGGCTCGAGGGCCGTGTCGGGGGCAGCCAGCCCTGCGTGAGGCTGGGATGTCGCCTCTTCCCTTTCCCTCCATGGCAGGGCCACCTGAGCACGGAACTGCACTCAGCCCGTTATCTCTCTGCAGTCTTCCAGGCTACCTGCCCCCCGCCCCCCACCCCCCATCGAAAAAATAAAGCTCTTCCTCCTTTCCACATAAACTGGAGATCCTACGCACAGAAGAAAATTGCATCTGCTGTAGACCAACAAACTCAGTGCCCAGCGTCAGCTTAAGAAACCAAATGCCTGAAAGGGCGTACAGGAGAGAAGTGCCCAAATGGTGCACCTGGGACCAGACGACCACGAAGACTCAGAGGTCCATTTCTGGTGGGATCCGAGGGGCCTGGGCCCTCAGGCGCCTGCACGGGGCCCTCTGGGGCTGGAGTCTTACACTTGGCAGGTGCCTGGCAGGTCGTTCTGCCAACCCTGAAGCGCAGTGGCTTCTGCAAAAGCAGCGAGGGACTAGGAACGACCTCTGCGCGGGCGATTCAGGGCTGTTGGGGCCACGACAGACAGACGGTGGCTGTGAGGAAGCAGGTGTTGCTCAGGAAAGTTCTGCCCAAAGTCCTGGCGGAGCTGCCACGGCGGTGACCGGAAGCAGCTGGCCGAGAGAGCATGGAGCTGGCTAGGAGGCACTGGGCCCTAGGACGTGGGGGTCGGTTGGACACGTTTGTGCGCTGTCAGGGCAGGTTACGCTGCTTTAGGATGGGGCCCCAAGTTATTGTGCACGACAAACAGAGCGTTTTTAGTTTTCCTTCAAAGAGCCACCCCTATGTCTTGGATTCGGTAACTGTGAAAGGAAGCGTGCCCAGCTGGGGCATACGTAGGGGAATGCTTTTATTGCGCTGGTTTAGAATTTATTGGCCCCCCGGGCTCGAGTGCTTCCAGGTGGCACAATGGCGGTTTTTAACCCTGGCTTTGAAAATCCCTAGTGAAGTCCATTGGCTTAAACAGTTCCATGTGAGAGCTATATTTTTCCTCACAGCTCACATTTCGTGTCCTGCAGAGTTAAACGCCTTCAGCCACACCCCGAGGGGGACGCCAGCCTGTGGCCACAGGTGGATGTCACCGTGCCAGAAAGTGGAGCGGGTCCAGCGACAGTTGCCACGAGGGGCCCCGCGTTCATACGAAGGGCTTCGGAATGCTTCCTTTTATTACTCACCAGGGAAACGCGACAAGCCCTGAGAGAACCTCCAGCGGGCCACCTCTGGCCCGTGAAAAAGAGAAGGCTGGGGATTCGAGCGGGGCTGGGTAAGACAGGGAGTGTGCGCCTGTAACACTGTCACCTAGGAGATGGCCTGGGGCCTTCGGTGCGGAGCAGAGAGTGGGCAGCGTTTCACGCTGTGAGGACCTTTGCTCGAAGAGCCGCCCCCGAGCCCTGAGGGATGGCAGACAGGCGCCTTGAGCGAACACTTGTGAGTCCGCAGAACCTCACGCTTTTTCCTGCTGGGGACCCTGGCCGACGGCCCGAGAGTTGGAGGGTCCACGAGAACACAGCGGAGGCCGCTGCTGGGGCTGCCTACGGCCCTCTGTGGCTGTGACAAGAATTTGCCTTCCCTGAGGGTGCAGGGACAACGTGAATGGGCACCTGGCTTTGTCTGGTCTTGGAGTTACTATGTCCAAGGTGTTTAATCACAGAGAGCTGCCCCAGCGGGGGCCTGGAGGGGCATTTGGGGAAAGCGCTGGCAGGGTCAGAGGGAGCTCAGCTGCAGAGTGTGGCGCCCACAGCAGGCAGCGGGGCAATGCGGGGGACCCCCACCCCACTCCCAGCTCTCTGGGAACCAGCGCTGGCAACCCCGGAGACGACCGGCCCCGCCCACCCCGAGTCACGCACGGAGAAGGCCGGACCACCACACCTGTCCCATGAATGGTGCCCCTGCTCCCCGCCCTCTGTGACGTTCCCTTTTTCTCCTGTTCCGAATCTGTGAGAGCGAGAGGGAGGCAGGGAAAAGGAGCAGGCCGAGGGGAGCGTGCCTGCGTGGGCCCTTCCTTTCTGCACGATCCGGAGACGCAGGTTCGGGGAGGAGCGGGAGCTCACGGGGGATCCGAACTTGACACTGCACGGCACAGTGTATCAGTGATACCCCCGAAGGAGGCTCATGACGGGGTGAGACTTTGGTCCCAAGTGCAATGTCTGGGAGCCATGGGGTACCGTGAGGAGGTCTGGAAGGGTTAGGAAAGGGTCCCACAGCCGTCCCGTGCCGGGGGCGGGACGAAACAAAAGGAAAGCCTTTTGTCGTCGGTGTGCGCAGAATTCAGCAGCCCCACTTCTGTGCCCGCGCCCCCTGGCTCGCGTTTCTCCCCTCTGCTATCGCCACGGTCGGCCGTTGCCAGGCAGGGCCGTACTCACTGCACGCGGCTCGGAAGGCCATCCGACCTCACCAAGCGCGTCCTCTGGGTGTCGCATAAACAACTTTCCTTTTTTTCTTCATTAGTGTCCTCAAGGAGGCTTCGGGATCGTTTTCCCTGATCCACACCCCACAAGGCTTTAACACCACAGGTGTACAGACATCTGCTCCCACAAGGCGTCACATCCTGCTTTCCCTGCGAAAGCAGGAACGTTCTTTCGGCCCCTCCACGTCTGCCGTAGGCCACTTACTCCCTCCGCGCAGGTGCCATGAGGAACGCAGTGGGGAGTCAAAGCTTGTCCGTGTCGTGTGTGATGGAGCTATGGGCGCACGGAGCCATCTCCGGAAGCACCCAAAGGTGGGAGGGGGAGGCGCCAAGCAGCGCGACAGCGCTGGTCACCCAGGACGGGTGCCGTCCGCTGTGTCCTGCACGTGAGGACCACGCAGGGCCCAGTCTGCTTTCACAAGTCTCCGCGCTGGGGCTCCACGCCATACACCGGTTTATAAACACGGTTTAGGGTGTAAAAGCAGTGAAGAATCCTATCACGTGTCCGAATGCCTCCCACACGTTCAGGTTATACACCTCCCTGGTTATTAGTGCGTACTAATGCACACGGGGATTTTAACAGAAGGCAAGTGTGTGCTCAGCAAGGCTCGGGGGAGACCGCAGGGTTCCGGCAGACGGCAGAAACGCATTTCGACGGGGCTTCTCGGTGCGCCCCTCACACCACACCCCCCGCACCGGCAGTTTGTTCATGAGCCCGACTCCGTGCACTCACGACAGATCCTGCCCGGGCTGCACATTTGGGACTTCACAGACCTTTTTAGCGAAGCAACCAAACCTGGAACATACCATGTAGCTTTTCAAGATTTCATTGCATTTTTCCCAAGGCAGTATTTGGTGGCTCAGTGCGACTAAAATCAGACAACCCTGTGACATTGGATTATGATCCATTTTGTGCTATTTCCCAGTGAGAGAACGTGCACACGAGGGGTCAATACCGTGACCTCATGTACTGTTCAGGCCATCGCATCAGTCCGCTTGTTTGACACAAAGCCCCCAGAAGTGTCGGCACGGACACGTGGTGTGTGTCTCACCGAAGCGCTGGCCCTGCTGGGCAGGCTCTGAAATACGGCGGAACGCAGGGGCCCAGGATGGTATGAAACGTTACGGAACGACACGGGGGAGAGTGCCCAAGTCGGTATGAGACGCAGCAAACGGCGGGGGCAGTGGGGCACGGCCGGTGGAGAAAACACCGGCTGAGCAGGCTCTCCTCTCTCCCCCGGGCGCCTTCCGCGGAGCCCGCACGCCTGGGGTTCGCCCGGGGCCCAAGCGCCGGCCCCGAAAGCTGTGAGCGGGGGAGGGGTGTCGCCCTTTACCCACCGGCGAGTCTCAAGTCGTGCAAAATGTGGACGATGGAGCCAGGAAAGGCGTCGTGTCGAATGACCCTATCAAAGCTTGGCCTGGCTCGTCGGTGGTCCCAGGGAGAATGTCATGTAGACGTCCGTGCCACTGAACTGGGTCTTAGGAGGGTCTCTGCTGAGAATAACATGAGTAAGTTCTACCTGGAATAAAGCCCTTTGCAATTATTGAGGTACGAGTCACCCAATATTTGGCTTTAAGTATTAAGCACAGGTAACACGTGCACATAGGTAACAGGTGAAAATCAACAGGAGACAGATAACCGATGGTAGATACTAGAGGACAGAGATGACAGACAATCAACAGATAGAGGATACATAAGTACCAAATATCTTAATCTCACTGCCTCTATTTGAAAAACAACTGATTCGATTCGATGCTAATTTGCCAGTAAATGTCTTGCACAGCGTTTGAACTCTGAAGGAACCGAACACATTGAAATCGCAAATGAGAGCAGTGAAATGTAGCCCTTGGGAGGGTCATGCCACGCCGAGTCCTGAAGAGGCCTGAAAATTGCAGAATTAAAAAATGAATGAACCAAGACCCACCACCTACACATCTCAGGTCAGACAGCCACCAAATGTATCCTCTGTTGAGTCAAGCAGGAGACTGGACCTCATGGATGCAATTAGACGATGAACTTGGGAGCTTCAAGTTCACGTTGTTTCGATGAGTGAGCGCGGGGGAGAGAAGTTCTGCTCTAAGTACAGTTTGTGCCAGCTGGCGACATCGGCCCTTTGCCTGTCTTTGATTTTAACAATCCAAGTCCATGAGCTCAGCACACTCACATAAGTAACCAATAGACACGGCTGGAAATCCACACTGTTGGACCAGCCACGTTTCCGTGTTTCCACGGTTCTAGCTGCGACCTGCGTGTGGTGCTCTGTGTTGAAAAGCTCTTCGTATTTGTGACATGACTGCCAACGACTACGTGTTTATTTCATAGATAAGTTCATGCGAAAATATAATCAACTCCACGCACACATTTTCAAGTTGCATGCAGGGCAGCAGGCCTGCGGGGCGGGGGGCGGGGATGGGGGTGGTAAAGAGAGCACCCTGGCCAGGGGTCTACAAGCGCCAGGACTTTGATGACAATCTCATGCCCCCAACATAGTCATCTTTCAATGACGGTCTCTTTCCAAAAGTAGAGATGTTTATCCTTTGTGATACCTACACCAAAGTAGAAGTTGTGATTCTTCCAATATGAAAAATACTTTTGAGTTTATTCAAACCAAATTCATTTTGGAAGTGCCTCTTCCTTAAGCAAATTAAACCCAGGGGAAGCGGAGCAACATTTTTCAATAAGAGACTGCTAACTGACTTAACACAATGACTAATTCACAGCAGAATTAGCGGAGATCCCGAAGTTAGCTCGTGCCCATATTTATGGAAAGAGTTCAAACTCATGCTTTGGAAAGATCCGGTGCATGACAGTATCAAGTACACAACTTGAACACAAACACATTAAACGCTTTTATGTTTAAACGCTGACAGCTCCCCGCTCGTGACCCATGACAGCCGCTCAAGAGAGTCTATCTGAAAGATACTCAGTGCAGGCTGGGTAAACAGTGTGATGGCATCGCTTGTACGGTGGATCCCGTTCCAAACCTGAACTCTTTTTCCCTACATCTCTCGCCCAGGAGGACAGCGGGCCAGGGTGTGGACAGGGCTGGGGCCGATGACAGCGAGTGCCGGGGCCGCGTGTCCGATTGAGGTTTGCTGAAGCCGTCCGTCCGATCAAGGCTCAGCAGAAGGGACAGGGCCCCAGCTGCCAGCTCGGCCGGGAACGCCCGCTCCCCACCTGGGGCCCGCTGCTGCTCTCACGAGCCCGCAGACATAACATCCAAGCCAGGGACAGGCCAAGGATGACCTCACATGCGTCGGACTGGGCTCACGTCCAAGTTTACACTAGATGTCAAGGCAGCCCATCCAGGGAAGGCCAACCGAATGAAAGAAGTTGTCTTGTGTCTGTCGCCATGGGAGAAACCACGGAGCTAACAAGGTCGCGGCACCGCTGCTGTCAAAATAATACGGGGCTGCGTGTTGGAGGGACACCCAGGGAGTATGTTCACAGGTCAGCGAGACCTGCAAGCCGACCGACGCCCCGGCGAGGTGCGGCGGGGGCGAGTGCCGCCCCTGCCCTGCTTTACGGGCGCTGGCCGTGCCCTGTGTCCATAAGTAAACTCTTATTTTACAGAGGTTCTGTCTCTGCTTTCTGTCCCAGAGCTTAGGCTAATGCTTTAGACAAGCACCATGCCATCTTCCTTCAAGTACGGAGACAGGCGGTGTCTTCGTCCCTGTGAGCCGCTGTACCGCAGCCCCGTAGGCTGGTGGCTTGCGGACAACAGAGGCCGATTTCGTGTTGTTCCGGAGGTGGGGAGCCTGAGCTCCCAATGCTGGCGCGCTCGGGCGCGGGTGGGTACCCTCGTCCTGGGTCATAGACGCGGAGACTGGAGGGCACATGCACACTCAGGCCGTGGCTCGGTCCTCGAGGAGAAATCACTGGCGCTTTTGCTGATTCAAATGAAGGTGCTTTTGATATAAATCACACTTGAGGAGTCCTTGTATCCCTATCGTGTTTGATGGTAGATGACACATAAGGAAGAAAGATTATAAGAATACATTATATATAAAAAGAGAGTGAGAGAGAGGGAGCAAGGGAGGGAGGGAGGGAGGGAAAAAGGGAAAGAAAAGACGGAAAGGAAAGGCCTCCTGGGTTTCTCCCGGGAAACCACGTTTAGGGCCTTACCACCATTCGATTTCCTATCTGTAGTCGAGAAGATATAATAAGGATCGCGGCTCCATTATGGCTTCCGGGTCAGTAAGTAGGGTCTCGGCATTTCCTCCGACCTTTCCTGACCGGGTCGCCGGCCCTGTCTCGGGTCCGAGTCCCCTCAGGCACGGCTTCCAGGGACAGAAGTGATTCCATGCGGAGGCCCCGTGCCCAGAGGTCGTGGCCAGCACAACCATCAGCACACACCTTTCTACGCTCACGCTAGTGGGTTTCTGTTGCTTTGTTAATGGTCCCTGATTAAATCTACAACCAAGTGTTTTCCAGTGTCAGTGGCTAAGGCTTCAAGTTTTTTCTTTTTTTTAACTCCTGAGGTTTTTCGCAAATTCTGTTGGCCGTACGACAGAGCAGTGCAGGTAACCAAGGGAACGCGACCCTGCTGTCCCCTGGCGTCCGAGGCCTGACGGCAGAGCTAAACAATACGGATTACTCAACAGCATTATTACGGCGAGATTTCAACACGACTGGTCGAGGGCCCAGAGATTAGAAAAACTCCTGCTGTCTGCTGTGGGCTGCTTCCCCCGAAGCAGATACTGGAATAAGGATGAGAGGGTGAGGAGCTGATGCGGGAGCCTTCGAGGGCCGCAGTGGCGTGGAGAGGGGCGACAAGCCGGGAGCAACGCTAGTCTTTGGAATGGTGGTGGGCAGGGCCTGCCATGGGCCACGGTGGGGGCCTTGCGACACGCGGGGAACGCACCCCAGGGCCACCCTCCACTAGAGACAAGGAATATTGGCCACCACGTGCGCTCTCTCTTTAACTGAGCATTCCCGCCAGCTTCGGGGTCACGGGGCTGTGCCCCACAACGTTGCTGCGGGCCAGGAGTGCTTCTGGTAGCCACAGAGGGCCTGGGCGGGCAGACGTCGGTACACAGGCCCAAGGCTGAGGACGCATGCAGAAGTTGTCCACCGAGCTGCCTGCGGGCTCTGGGGTCGCGTGAAGGCTGTGCAGGGACCCGCAGGCTCTGCTACACAGACACTTGTGGTGATCACACAGCTCTCCCTTGGTGGGTTGTAATAGGAATGGCTTCATTTTTAAAAAAAATAGACTCTGTGTGCTAGGGCCCTGGGAAGGTCCTTGCAGTACCGATCTGTCGGGACAGAGAGTTCCCGTGTAACTGGGCACCACACACACACGACCTCCTCCTGTGTCTGCAACCCCCACCACGGCGCTGCCTGCGTCACAGAAAATGAACTTCCACGGATGCTTCGCCGTCACCCAGGGCCCACCGTCACAGCAGGGGCCACTCCTGGTGGCGCACAGCTACGGCTCTGACAAATGCATAGTGACACGGACCCACCTCTGAAGTACTTACTGCACAGTGTCACGGCTCTTACATGCTCGAGCTCCCCTAGTCCCCACGGCTCCCTCTGAACGTCCTCCCCCATGTTATTGTTTATAACCTCGCTAAATCACAGTTCCATCAGCTGTAAAATGCGTCATCAAGCTCAGCTAACCCTTTGCTTCCTGCAAACATAGGTCTTGCCCAGTGCAAAAATCGAATCTGCCGTTTTGGAAAAGAACACGGATCCGGTTTGTTCCATGTCACTAAGCTATTGGAAATCAGCTCCGTGGGGTTCAAGGGCACCGGCGCGGCGTGTGAGCAGTGCTCGGAGGGACGGGCCTCACTCACTCGTGATGGTCTGGGGAGGAGGCTGGACCCACGCCTGCAACGGTGTCCAGTGAATTCAACACAATGTAAGCGACGGCAGGTCTTAAAGACCCTGTGTTCCCTCCAGGGCTCAAAATGATAGATCAGTTTCACGATGCGTAAGACTAACGGACAATTAGTTACATGAAAATAATGATTTTCACCCTAAGCATGGACTTAGTAACGGGATTAGGTGGCACTGCGGCTAACTGGTCGTGCGCAGTCAATTTAACTACAATGCGCTGAGTGAGCATTTTACGTAAGGAAAACGGGACACGGCAAAGCTGGGAAATAGAGGCTTTTAATAAATGACCGTCCCTGCTCTGAGAGAGAAAAGTGGACAGGTAAGTAACTGTGCATTTCATCCGCGTACGCCGGACTTTGAATATAACGCGCCGGGTAAGGCCACGGACTGAAAGGAAGGACGCCCTTCCTTCGCCGTGTTAACGTAACGCAGCCTGAAGGCTGGGCGCTTCCACTAAACGCGAGTCGCGGCAGCTGCTAAACGTTGGGGATCCAGCTGCAAACGCAGCCTCCAGATGGGCCAGCCAACGCGCGCCGTTCTGCCCCCCGCTCGTACGGGGTCTGACTTCCCCGCCCCCGGCCACGGGTTCGAGGCCAGGTAACGACCTTCGCAGAGAGTTAACTCATTCGACCGCCGCGAATCGCTACAACCAGCGCACCCTGTGGCACCGTCTACTGCACCACCCAGGCCAGAAAATTAGCAAAGAAAACGGCGGTGCCCGGAGGAATCATGCTGCTGGGCCTCGGTAATCCGCGTGGGTCGTTTTGTCGGAGCGAGCCTTCGGAATCTAGGGAGAGCGCTTACACTGGTGTTTCTCAGACCTTTTTTCTTTTCATTATGGCTTGCCTAAGAAACCTTCATAGGCATTCTTTTCTCTAATTACCACTCCCAATGGCATTTTAAGACCTTTGAAATTCTATACATCCGTTTCTATAGTCGACATACACCCACATTTTATACACAGAAAGAGTGTGCAGTTTTCACCTCCAAGAACCAATTTGCACCCCGTTGGGGGTGACCTGACTCCCGTTGCGAAGGCAACACAGGAAGGAACCGCTCTGTAGCCAGGGGAACGCGTGGACTATGGAAAACATGTTTCTAAGGGTCCACAGAGCTTATGCAACGTGCTAAGAACAAAATTCCTAAATGACTCGGGGTCGACTTCTGGCCAGAGCTGGTGCCACACCATGGAACGGGACTAGTGACTTCGTCGGACGTCTTTAGCCTCCCGACAGAACAGGCATTTCTCCAGGCGAGCGGCACCTCATGTGCACGGCGGTAACCGTCCCCGAGGATGGAAACGTGTGCTCGCTGGACAAGCTCGCGTTGCTGGGGGGACGAGCGCATGAGTGGAGGGTGGAGGGGATGCACGGAGGGTCCGTTTATACTAGGACACTCAATAGCCTTTTATAAAAACCCACTCACTACTCAGAAGGGAAGAGACGGAAGGTTAATTACTACCAAGAAATGTTATAAATAGAATTATATATCCAAGCTTTTGGTGACGAGTAATTTAAAAAATAGACGGTGCCCTGGCCGGGGTGGCTCTGTTGGCCGGAGTGTCGTCGTGTACCCGGACGGTTGCGTGCTCACGCCCCGGCCCGGGCACGTCATGGCCCCGATTCGAGTGCATACGGGAGGCGACTGGCGAATGCCTCGCTCTCGCGTTGATGATTCTCTCCCACCTGCTTTCTCCCTTCTCCTCTCTCTAAAAGCAATGGAAAAGGTGCTCAGGTGAGGATCAACAAACAAAAGAGTAGGCGGATCGCGTGCCCCAGCGGAACGAGACAGGAACTCAATGCCAGGCTGAGGTCAGCGGGGTGTGTCCGATGCAGGTGGTGCTCCTTTTCGCAGCTGTCCCTAGTCGGCGGCCCTTCAACACCGATTCCACCTCCGTCCACGGCCGGGTTTACTGGCGACAGCCTACTTTTGAAAGAAGGAGGAAGTCACCCATCTGCTTCCCAAAGAGGGGAACACTTCGAAACCTTGGCCTCCTCCTCGTAGAAAAGGACAAATCTATCAATACAATCCCCACGAGATTATCGAAAACTGAAAGACTGGAGCGGCGGTTTCTGATACGTGAAAGTGGCACCCGATTCTATAGCGAAATGCCACCGAGAAATCGGTCAAAGACAATGGCTAGAATAAATTCAATCCACAGCATTTTCAAAATCAATACGTGTTGAAATGAAGCAAAATGCACTGCGTGCAGGGGCCTGAAAGCAGTCGGCGGATCGAGGTGTGTTTGAAATACTCCCCGAATCCCCATCAGGAATGGGAGGTTTCTTTCTCTTCTTAATAAATGATTATTGCATTCCCACGGCAGAGAAAGCTCTCGGTTAGTCTCCATTTGTGAAGTAGGCAGAATTCTCTACTGTGAGACCGACTTTACTTTTCAGAGTCGTTGTAGGTTTGCAGCAAAACTGAGCAAGGAGGTACAGAGATTTCCCGTGCCCCGCCCCCCTGCCCCGGACCGCGCATAGCCTCCCCGCCTGTCGACATAGTCACCCGAGTTCATTGGTCACAGTGAGTGAACCTCACTGATGCCTCCTTCTCACCACAAGTCCTTGGTTCCCAGCAGGGCCCCCCGGGTGTGGTTCAGCCTATGATCCTGGACAAATGTATACGGAGGAGTGTCCGCCGTTACAGGATCTCACAGAACGGGGGTCACTGCTCTGAGAACCCTCTGTGCTCTGCCTCTTCACCCCTCGCTCCCTCGCCACAGCCTCCAGCAACTACTGATCTTTTCACCATTTTGCCTTTTTCCAGAATGTCACAGAGTTAGAATCCCACAGCACGCCGGCTTTTCTGACTGGCTTCTTTCACGGAGTCCTGTGCACGGAAGGTGGCTCCCTGTTTTTTTGTGGCTTGATAACTCATTTCTTCTTAGTGCTGAGTAATATTCCATTGTCTGGAGGCACCGTAGTTTATCCCTGTCCTGCGGAAGGACACCCTGGTTGCTTCCAAATCCTGGCGATGATGAGCATGGCCGCCCTGGGCATCTGCAGTAGTGTTTTGGGTGGATGAAACGCAGGCACATGCATCGTGAAGTTGAGGGATATTACTGGGTTTTATTTTTTGAAGTTTTGAAAACACCAAACTCATGAGCCCAGTCTCCAAAACACATGTGACACATATACACACTTGCTCACACACACACATACACGCAACAAACCAAAGAAGATGCAGGTGCCGGCCCCTGGCACACGAACCAGCGCGCCACGTACACCTCAGTGCGCAGCTCCCACGGGAGTGACCAGGTGATCACTAGATGCATTTTTCCTTTCTTTGGAAAGGAAATGAAAGCATGTTAAATTAGCAGGAGCCCCCCTTTCTAGCTGTTTGGGTTGTGATCATGCTTTGACGTAAAGTAGATCACTATGCAAAAATTAGATTGGTGACTTTACTTTGAAATCCCTGGTACTTCTGGAGGAAAGGTCGACTACACACCAGACGAAACTATCATGCGAACTGTCCACAGTAAAATTAGATTTCTGTGGAAGTCGGGTCACGTGATATGCACGATATTCTCACGTTACAGCATCGGCCTGTTACTTTCCAAAGCCAGTAGCCATGGGATTGATTTCAGTGTCCTTACTCCGGAGGTCGGAAGGAACTTACCCTTCCTCTTTGGTGTGCATGAAAAACTACCTTCTCTTACTGACAACGGCAATAGGTGGGGTGATTTAAAAGCGAGAACAGGTGTTCTCATAGATGTTGATCTGGAAATAAAATTGATATCTGAATATTCATGTTTTGTTTCTGGACCTCCTTCAAACGCTGAAAAAACCAGTTGTTCAGGCATGGGCTTGACCGAAAAGTTCATTCCGTTTTTTTCGGCACGATGCTTCTACTAGCGCTTAGTTGTCTTTAACTTCATTTAAAAAAACAGCGTTGCTGTGAAAACTGTCATATCAGTGTGCACCTACAAAAACATCAAAGTTGGTGAATTTTTTGTGTATACATTTTTATGTTAAAGGAGGAAGAAAACGCACACCACTTTTGGCATATGATGCTTTAGTATTTCAAGAAAGGCACAAAATGCAACTGAAACGCAAAAAAAGATTTGTGCCGCAGTGCACGGAGAAGGTGCTGTGGCTGACTGAATGTGTCCAAAGAGGCTTGCGAAGTTTCGTGCTAGAGACTTCTCGCAGGCCGGGGCTCCACGGTTGGGTAGGCCAGGTGAAGCTGACAGAGATCAAATCGAGACATCGATGGGGAACGATCAACGTTCTACCACGTGGGCGGGAGCCGGCAGACTCGAAATATCCAGATCCATAAAGTTACTGGTGAAAATGAAAACTGTGTCTTTTATTTTATGGGAAAAAACTCAACGGACTTTTTGGCCAATCCAATGCCTTTTTCTAAATGTATGTAAAAGAAGGAGCTTCATATCTTTACAAGTATCTCCTGGAGTAGCATGAATAATAAAAGAGAGAAGGGTACACTATGGTTTCTATTTAATCCTGAAACTCTCTGAAATTAAATATGTATAACTGAAAATGGAACTTATAATCATGTCTTAAAAGCACTGCAAATTTAGAACTTAATGAGGAAAACTAATATAAAATTAGACTGAGTGAATCATGCCATATGCTGTCCTTTTAAGTAAATTGAAACCTTTTTTTCTTTTTGATCCTCATTACCTCCCCCTCTCCCATCACAAGTGAGCCTTTTGACTTGACTATTTTGGGAATCATGTTAATGATTTAAATGGTATTTGCTGGTATTAAAACTCCTTCAGAAGACAACACAATTAGGAAGAATAATATAAAAGTAAAGATTTCCAGAGCAAAATTGTGTAAGAACAAAACCATTACAGTACTTCTACATTCAGCTGCTGTTTCTAAATCTTCAACCCGATGATTTTAGCATTCGAGAAGTTTAAAAAGAGAAGCCACCTTTTCCACCCCCTCATATCACAGAACCAATGACTTTTCTACATCTTGTTTTTTTAAAAAAATAAAATGCACTTTTCTCAGAGAAAAATAAAGAGGAAAATAAAGATAAATAGTTCTAATCATGTGGAAAAAATTTACTGCCAAATATCTTCTTATCCTCTTATTTTTCTGGGTGTTTGTCCCTCATTTCAGAGGGTGGGAGTTTAAAATTTGTTTTAACCTATGAAACTCTCATCTGTTACGAATTGCAAGCGATGAGTATTTTCGAGGGGGCTTTGGAGACTTTTGAATGGAGAAGACACACGGCAGCCCCCCTTCCAGGATAACTGGGGGAGAGACATCCCTGTCTTGGGTCTGAGTCCATGCCCTCCCGAGGAGCACTGATGGGCTGAGTGTGGCCAGTGTTCCCGCGATGCATGGCGCGCAAGGTGGGGAAGCCAATGCTCGTAGAGCAGGCCTCCCGGTGCCGCCAACTGTGCTCTCCGAGCTCGGTTTAGACGAGGCGGGACGTTACCGGCTTCCTTTCCAACGGGGGTGAACCTCATTATTCTCCTAGGTCATGATTATTCCTGCAAACTAGCAATAATGAAGCAAAATATACGGCCATCGGTTGACTGGTAGACAAAGCATATATTTTGGAACACTGAAGTAAAATCACTTTATCTAGTTTCGCTCTTTCAAAAAATGCAATGCCGTTGGAACATCTCATTACAGAAATTGCGCCAATTCTCCCACCCCGGCTTGCTCCTATCCCATCGGCTGGAAAAATTAATAATGCGCTTGAAGAAATCCAATATTTACCAGCATTTCTTGGCATGACTAAACTAATTTTAAAGTGAGCGTACGCTATTTTATATTTTATTTCACGGTATAATAAGGAGCGATTTCTGTATCATCGAATACATAAATGAAGACGCGGTGCTAACCATCAGTGCTCAACTTTGAGTATAAAATGAATATATTTTTTAATGCCTGAAACGATTCTATTTTTGCACACGTCTCTCACCCATCAAAACTGGATTTTTCATATGTGGATTTAGGGTTTCCATATTACGATTTTTGTCTAGCACATCTTCCAGCTCAAATGCTCCCTAGGTCGTGCCCCCATCCTTCTCACACACGCAGAGTTTGCGATTCTTCTCTGCCGTATCAACACAAAACCCAAAGCTCTGCCCTTGTCTCCTACTCCATCCACCTTCTCTGCAATCCTGTTGCCTTTACCTTCGAATTTCCCTCCCCCACCCCCGCTTCCCACTTTCCCTCTGTGAACTGCCCCCCCGCGTGAAGGCATGCTCAACTCTTCTGCGTTCAGAGAATCCCACCTCAACTCCACTTTTTACTTACGCGTTTACATTCACACTTTTTCTGCTCAAGGAAACAGTAATATTGAGAAAAGGCATCTTGGAGCATCGGCCACGCCTCCTCGTTTCCCTCCCCAAGGTTGTTAACTTCTTGCAATTCAGAGGCTCTGTCTACTGTAGAAGTGAAACTGTTTTGGAGTTTGCGTCACCAGGTAATTTTTTGTTTTTTACCGTTTTTCACCTGCTCAGCTTTGCGATGTTTGAAACCACACTTGTCCTCAATGTCTGCTTTTCACCAACTTCCCGGTTCTCTTTGGCTACGGCGGCTGCACTTTCCAAATCCAGGTGGCTGCACCCACCTCAACCCCCGTCTCGCCCCCACCTGCCCGTAATGCCGACATGTATTCAGGGTTTAGACTCAGTCATCATCTTCTTCCCTCCGCGCCACTGGCCGCATCCCAACCTCCGTGGCTGCAGCCACCTCCGCCGGCCAGTAAGTTCCTCTCTTAGTCTCATCTTTCCGTCTATCCGCCTCCTGGGCACGGCCCTGTGGGTTTGTCTAGACGACGGATGCATGTCTTATTGGAGAGAGGATTCCTACCCGTCCGCCCAGACGCCTTACTCTTCTGGGGGCGTGTGTGCCAACGGGGAGCGCGAACACCCGCAGCCCGCAAACGACACAAAGCTCAGGCCTCTGTGACCTCTCTCCTTTGCCTGCGTCACGGGGCATACCATTCCCTCTTTTTGCGTTCTCTCCTCTCCAAGGGTTCACTGGGCGCGGCCCGGGTGCTAAAAGCCCTCGCCCCCGCATTGGTGAGAGTTCCGGTTCGAGCAGAGGTGCGCGGTGTAAGGCAGGCGGAGGTTCGGGCCCGGGAATACAGTTAGGAACCTTAGCACAAAAGCGCCCTGGGCAGGCGCGTGCGGCGTCGTGGTCCAAGGATGGCGCCCGTGTCCCCGGGAAAGCTCGCCAGGGGAGGGGAGACGTGTTAGCGCAGACAGGCAGGCGGAGGACAGGTCAGCTCATGGAGAACGTCCAGCACCCGGATGCAGGGGGCTGGGGGGCGGCTGGGAATTGAGAGCTCGGCAGGGATCGGATTAGGGAAGGTCTTCCCTGACTGCGCCAGGAAGCCAGATCTTGCCCTCAGTGACCGAGGAGCCCCTGAGCGCACCGGCCGACCGGATCTATGCGATTGGGCTCTCCGTGCGGCTGCCCGTGCTGCCGAGACCTGGAGGGTGCCCTTTAGGGTGGGCTCGCTGGAAGGCGCAGGAAGCCTCGGGGTGGGGGCCGCTGCGGCAACAAAAGATTAAAAAGCGGCAGCGAGTGGAATGAGCGGCTGGCTCCGCGAAATGGCAAGCGGCTTGGGTCTTCAGGACGCGGCGTGACCGACGGTCGATGTACTGTCCATAAGGGGTACGCGAGAAGGCGGAGGCGGGGCTTGGGGGCCGGACTCAAGGCACAGAGGGTGGTGCTCTTAACGGGAAACAGGAGCCGAAAATGAGCTTGGAGCGTTGTGAACGCGAGAGACCACTGGTAAAACTAGAGGACCGTCCAGCAGTTCCTAGATTACAAGGGTGAGAAAGCTAAAGACGTTTGTGACCGAGGTAGACCTCGGGGGGTTATCACTTATTGCTGTGTTTGTACTCTTGGCAACTGTGGGCATTTTTTTCAGAAGCTCCCGTTACTGGGAAAATGTGGATTACTCTTTCAGAGCACTCGCAGTGGAAATGTAGCTGGGATGCCACAGCGGTGCGGCCAAAGAGGCCGCAGATGAGAGAGGGGTCGTGGGGCGCAGGCAACGGGGGGTCAGGCACAGGGACGCCCAGGCAGCCCTCGCTGGGACCGCCCACTGTGGGCCTCCGGTCCTTCCGTCGGCCACCCAGATGGTGCTCAGCCCGTTCAGCTCAATCGGAACGACCCGCCGAGGCCCGCGTCCCGACGCACAGCGCTCCCTGCCTGTCACCCCCCACGCTCACCGCGCCTCACGCACGAGATGGGCTGACGTCTACACTCAAGGCCGCACGCAGAGCTTCTCACCCCTGGGCCCCAACCAGCTGGCCCGTCTTCCAGAAGGCAACCAAGAACCCCCCACAGCTTACGTCCATCTGCCCTTTGTGTGCGCCCACGGGGCTCTCGAAGAGCGTTGACCATTTTGTAGCCCCCGCTGGGGAGGATTCATTTGTTTGTGCTTCTCTCTCTGGCCCTCTGGGAGGCTGAGAACTCTGCTTTAGGGATGTGTTTTGTGCCAAATAAATGACTTTTTCTTGGGAAGTGACTCAATTTTATTCAGTTCTAATGGCTAAGGTTTTAAACATAGAGTTCCGTCTATCACTTAGACATTTTGAGAGCCAAAGGGCCTTCGAGAGCCATTAGCTCACAGCCCATGTCCCCGATTAGATTAAAAGCAGACAAAACAGAGGCACAGAGTTACCTGCTCAAATACAGGAAACCATCAGTCACAGAAGAGACACGGACACCAGCTCCCGCTGTGGCACAACGCGGAAGCGAACGTCATTTCCACTCGTATGATAACCGTGTCTCTGGGAAAAGCCACGCCGAAGTTTCTCAAACAAGATGTCGTAAGTGAAAATCTTTATGAAAGTGCTCTGAGCACAAATTTGCTGATGGCTGTGTGTTCTACAAAAATAAAATGCGTTATTTATACACATAAAATGAGTTATGCTGAACTCGCTGCTCACCCTAACTTACTCTGCAGAAAAGTATCTTTTTATTTTTACTTAAAAAAAAAAACATTAGGGCTTTGGAGCGGCATTCACAAAGTTCTGGTCTCACCTGGCATGTTAAAACATATTCCTTTACATGAGAGGATTTTAGGGTCTCAAGTAGCTGACAAAGACCAACTAGGTCTGCCCAGCATCAACAAAGAAATCAGTCCCCAAACAGAAGAATTTCCCTTCAAAAATAGCTATTTCTACCAACATGGAAAAAAGATATTGTTGTTGGAATAAACTACAATTTTATTTTTAAATATCCCCATGCCTTGGAAAATATCACTGTCGCTTGAAAACTCACAGTCCCTTGCAGCTCACACATTCTTGATCCTTGGAACGAGATTTCAGGGCTGGAACGCGTGGGGAGCTCCCTCGGGGGGCTGCGGCTCGGGCTGTCGGCATTCTAAGGCGGTCCTCCCGGCCGGTGCCGTGACGGACGGTTTCTTACTGAGCTTCCCAGCCCACTGGGAGCGCTGCCCTTCCTGACGACGAGATCCCCAGCTGCAGTTGCCATGTTTAGAAATGCTGTCTGCTTGACGTGTTCAATCACGCGCTTCCGTGAATTCAGCCAGTGAGTTAGCCACTCTTGTGAGGGAGAAAGAGTCTTATGAAGTTTAACTACATGGACTCCATTGTCACTTGAGATTTTGCAAAACCGCCAGCGAAGTCCTGATTTTAATTTGCCCCCGGGCGGTCTTCTGAGGCACTCACATTGATTTCCAGACAGAAAGCGAAGGATTTCGTGTAGGCTGTCTGTAACCTATTAGTTCTGAGTCTGGCATTTACCCCTGACTGTCTACTTATCACAGAGAGGAAGGCAATTACCTAGTTAACAGGAAAAATAAAATTTAACCCAAGTTGTCAAGGTGACTGCTTTGTTAGAAAGAGAAGCCCTGACCGGTACACACAGGACATTGGGAGATAAGTCATAAAAGGAGATCAAGTAACCAAACCGTGCCGAACCTCCTGTCTGTTCCTGGTTAGGTGGGTCGCTGATATCACAGCGCAGCCAGGTCAAGTGCAGGGTACAGCCCCAGGCGCGGAGCGGGCCGAGCGCCGAGCCATGGCCACGGCAGCCATTTCAGAACATGGGGGTAGGGACGACGATTCTTGAGATCACGAAAGCAATACAGACGTTGGAGAAAAGTAGAAACGTGTGTTTACGTGTAGCACGAGTTTAAGTCATTGGGAAATCAACCAGAAAATCGTGTAATTCCAAGGGACAGTTTCTCCCACACAAAAAATCTGAAGACGCGCCTTCCACCCGCACTGTGGTGGGCCGCCGATGGAGCGGGACCCTGTCCTGAAAGCAGCCAGCTACGCCCTATGAGAAATAGAGACACTGACTGAAGAAGACACAAGATACAAGAAACATTGTCCATAGGACAGTGACACCTCAATCCCCTTCCAAGCAGGCACCCGGGGACCTCACACAGCTCTCCCAGTCCCCATCAGCTGCACCGTCCTATTTTCCTGAATCTCATTGACAGTCTGGAATCCCTTCCCTTTCAAAGGTGATTTTAGTTTTGGGAAGAGCCAGACATTGCAGGGCACCAAATCTGGGCTGTAGGGGGGCTGAGTCTCCTGGGTGATTTGATGTTTTGCCAACAAACTCTGCACGAGACGTGATGCATGAGCAGGCATGTTGTCACGATGAAGCTGCCTGTCACCAGCTGCCCACAGCTGCGGCCTTCGGAATCAGGGCGTCAGGGGCGTCTAAGTGCAGATGCGAGGGGGCACGTCGGGGGAGAGGAGAGGCCATGGGGCGGCAGCCACACAGAGAGTGCCGCTGGAGCCCGACCTGCTGGGCGCGGTCCGCACCGAGGGCGTGGCGGGAAGAGCTCCGCCCCAAGCTTTGCATTCGGACGGGCACAGCCCCGGCGGCCTCTCACCCGTGGGGCATTAGAACATCGGTGGGTTCTGATTAACTTCGGAAGGATGGACCTTGCGGTGTCCAGTTTACCACCACCTCCCCACAGTGGCAGTCGCACCCTCAACATCACCAGCTCCTGTCCAGGTCGCCTCCCTGGCCCTGCAGCCACCTGGATTTCTGTCCTGTTCTTGCCTCTTACGTTTGCTCACGTAATTTAACAATTACCTATCTAGTCACACTCTGTCCTCTTTATGTTCGGGCGCATGATTTGTTTTTCAGCGCCGATGGTGATAATGTGAGAGACCGAACCCTCCCGATACCCACTTTGATAAATGAGAGCTGCGTGTTCATCCCAGTACATACGACTCAGCAACTATCGCTAAGGCTTTTAAATCTCAGAGCTTTTTTCCTCTTACCCAGAAACTGGAAAAAACAGACCATCTCCTTTTAATTGGTCAAAGAGTGTCATTTGCATGCACAGCCTTGATGGAAAAAAAACCCGCAAAGATATTATAACGCTTTAAACACGAACAATTCCAATGTCTAATAATATTCACCACATGGAAACAGTGGGCTAATTTACTGTTGAATGCTGATTCGAACTGTGTTTAAAAATGTACAAAGTTTCTTCATCCTATTTCCTTTGTTTTACTGGGCTGAGCTGGACTTGTACAAAAGCAATCGAGAATCGTTCTCCCGGCTGAAGATTAAAAGGTGCGTGTTTATTTTTTCCAGGGTGTTCTGGCAATAAAAAAATAGGTCCGAGGTTTCGCTGGAGCCTGTGCCCGCTGGACCGGGGCCGTCCGGGCCCGCCTTTCCGTCCTCGGCTGTGCTGGGCTGTTTTCCCCCAAGTTTGCAGGGATTCTGCCGTGAATAGGACTGCGTTTCGTGTCTGTGTTCCCGTGGCGGAGGCCCAGTTGGATCGACGGCTATTTGCAGAGGGGCTGCTGTGCGCCCGAGGATTGGCGTAAGGACAGAGAAGTGACAGGTGGCCTCGTGCCACAAGGAGGTTCATAGGTTCAGGCAGTAAGTACCTTGGTGCAACACTGTCTGAGGCTACCGTGCTCCAGTGGAATGGCGCAGCCGCAGGAACGGGAAGCGGTGGCAGCAGTGCCAAGCACGGCCTCCGGGGGGCGCAGCTCTGTCCTCCGCAGCCTCTCTCTCCGGACCACTTCCTCTGGACTCACTCCTGCCCCTGAGAAGTGGCTTCCTCCTCGATATCACCGCTTCTTTTTCATTCGAAATTGAGAGAAAATGTTAAACATGGAAGAAAAAAAAAACAAAATAGAAAACAGGAAAAACCCTTTAAAATGAGAGGAATAAATCAAGCTGAGATTCATAGGCATAGGACCAAAAGCTGATAAAAGTCTATAAAAAGCCAAGAGTCCCTCTGACCGTGTGAGATTCTGGCGGCTTCGCGTTTGTCCTGGGATTTCAGTGGGGCCAGCTTTCCTATGGATTATTAAAAACAGTAGTAAAAAAATTAAAAACCAAAGAAAGTGGTGGCCCAAATGGCCTTGAGCCCTGCTGTTGTGTCCCACCTTGCCCCGCGTCCCCAGGTCCTTTCACAGCATACCCTGGAGTCTCCATCGCCTTCCGGTAGAGTTTTGTGTCTATGTGATTCTTCTGCCCCCTACAGGAGGTTATCCAAAACAGAGAGTCCACCGCCCTCCGTGTTTCCTTCCCTGCTCGTCCTCTGGCACTCTGCTACCGTTTCCTCAGCCTCACAGAGAGCCCAGGCTTCCTCCAGGGGCCCCGGGGCCACCCCTTCCGGCCCCTTCCCCGGGCACGGCCCCTCCGCATCCCAGCCCCAGGCACCGCACAGAGCCCGCGCTGGCAGGAATTCCTCCCTCGCTCTCCACCCTGCCACAGCCGCGCCCCCGGGCGGGCCTCTGCTTGTCTTCTGTCCCCAGTGAAACCGAAGGCTCAGGGCAGCCTCCTGGGTACTGGCGGGCTGTGTCCCCCGCTCTGGGCTCCCAGGGTCCTCTGTACCCTTTGTTTCAGCATTGGTCACCACATTTGATTCGACACGGAACGGAACGATACGATGAGCCACATCTAGGTCCCCAGGCTGACTGCAGGGTCCACGAAAGAGCCCATGTTTCTTGTCCACATTTTTCTTTATTTTGATCTCAAGTGCAGGGACTGGAGCGGAGCAGGTGGTCAGGATGCTCTTCGGACTCAGCGTTAACATCCGTCATAGCGATTTACGTAAGTGACTGTCGGCAAGTAAAAATTCATGACACCCATGGGTGGCAACTCTCTCACACTGAGTGGACCTTCATACTCGTATCTAACAGCCGCGACAGCCCCGGGCAAAGGTACGAGTCACATGGTGCAGGAGAAAATCTATAGGCGCCCGCTGGCCTGGGGAGACAGGGTGGGGTGTCACGGGGAGACGGGGTGACGCCGGGAAGGCTTCCCGCAGACGGGCCGTGGGAATCTGAGTTCCCCCAGGAGGGCTTTGGACTTTGTCACGTGGACGAGGACGGTCCCGAGGGGGCTGTGATGGGCAGAAGTGCGGTCACAGCTCAGCTCCCGGAAGGTGTCTTCGGTGGCACGGTTTAACAGAGACCGGCCCTGCGGACAAGAGTGAGGCGCTTCTTACAAAGGTTGGCCTGAGAGCCGCCAGGCTGAAAACCGGAAAGGGGTGGATCTGCCGTGCAGACACGAGGGAAGCGGGGGGCCTTGCTAGCTGCGAGACGGAAATCACCCCCAGAGGGCTCCCTCGGAAGACGCTTTCCTCACGTCTGTTTAGCAAGAGTTGGTAGTGAATCTGTGGTCCTGAGGCCCTTCTGCAGCGCCCTGTCCCCCACGGCCACCCCTTCCCAAGGCAGCGAAACAGAAGGATGGACAATGGCGGTGACACTGGGGGGAAGGAGGGGCTGGGGGTGCGCTTTCCTGTTTACCAAATCCAATGATTTTTCCTGAAGTCTATGCTAAAAATAGCTTTATAGTCTGCCCTTTCAGAGGCTATATATATATATATATATATATATATATAAAGCTTGTGTCCAATAAGAAAAAGTTACACTAGAAGCGATGAGCATAAACGTCACATAAAATGGAAATATGTCACAGGAATAGGGTGTCCTCAGGAATTATGGTTTTGTTTGTGAGTCAGATGCCACCAGTGACATGTATTTAGTTTCACATGTTTCCTTATATTGTAACACATGAGAGCGGAAGAAAGCCCGGTGTGTAGTACAGAAGGAACGTTACCGATCATTTACCCAATCTCTTGATTTTACCGAAAAGACAAAAGTCAGTAGTATCTGGGGTCTCTGTGTCTTAGGTCTGAATTGCCAAGCTGCACGGGACGTGCAAAACTGTGCGGGTGGAAGCATACGCTTGTGTCAATAAAATTATGTACAAACAAATCTCAGGACATTCTGACACCACAGTGTGGGTGGAGAGACATCACAGGTCTCCCCTCTGTACCGCGCAGGCCACCCAGACAGGAGCACGTCAGGAAGGGACCCGGCACTGGGCAGGGGAAGGGAAGGTCGGCTCCGAGCAGCAGACAGCGCCAAGTTTCTCGAAGGACTGCCCATGGGAGAAACTGAGCAACGCATGCAACCACCTCCTAGAACAGGCGTCTCATCCCCGGCGAGAACAAAAGGAAAAGGCTGGGGGTGGGGAGGGGTGGGACAGAAGGGCTGGGTGATTTCTTCAGTTGGGGCTGGGGGATCGATCTCCCAGTCAACTTCTTCCTGCGGGCACAAAACAAGAAGCCCAACGCCAACGGGTCCCCTTTGTTTTTAAGCTGAAAGACTGTCGGCAGGAAACAAGGAACTCAGGTGTGTTTTGGCTTCCCAGAGTACAGGGGGTCACGGTATCTGTCATTTAGGAACTCCTGAGGCACGACAGGGAGCCCTTACAACTTTCATCCGGCAAAACCTGATCGTCCACGAACTGCTGGACGATCGCTGGATAGCTGGGGAGCCTTCACGGTCGCTGCAGGACCGTGGCAGGACAGGAGGACAGTAAGGCATCACGGTGAAAGAGAGCCACCAGCCAGCCTCTCGCAAACCAGAAGTCACAGGTCACACGGCAGCTGGGCAGGAGAGAGGGGAAGACCGCGGAAACTGAAGACAAAGCAGATCTCCAAGGAAACGGAGACGCTTCCTGGGAGCGAATGTTACAGACACGCACACAGACACGCGCACACACGCGACCCCAACCCTCAGCAACAGTCCTATCCCTTTGCGTCCACTCACAACGATGAGATTTATAAGATGCAAAGGAATCAACGAGAAAGCCAGGACCAGCTCTTGAAAATGAAAAACAGGAGGATGGAGCGGGTTCACGGGAAGGGCAGGAGACAGGTGAGGAGGCTCCGGGACGCCGGCGCAGAAGGGTCAGCGCGGGCCGTTCCAGACCCCCCCGCGATTTCATCGCCCAGCCCAAGTAACACTTTGAGAAAGACGAAACGGGGCCAAAGGGAATAAACTAGTAACCAACACAAAATGAGAAATATGCAGTTTCAGGTCAAAGGCAAGACGAATAAAAGAGCGCCCGTCATTGGGAAATTTCGGGACATCGAGAAAGAAACGAAGCTCACACAGGGAAGAATGCCGTCGGTGCAGGTTATCGGCCGGGGCAGAGGGTGCGCGTTGGCCGCTCCGTGCGCGGCCGGGGAGTGCAGACAACGGGAGCGGTCTCCGAGCTCTCTGGGGAGACGGCGCGGACCCAGTGAAGTCACCCCTCCCGCCTGAGGCAAAGCGTAAGCATGTTCAGGCTTCGTGCGACTTCTGTCCTACGAAGTCTTCTTGATGACCGAACTTTAGGAGAAGAAGGGCAAATATAAAGAAGGGACACGGGCTTCTAGGGATGGGTGAGCTAACCCAGGAGTCTCAGAAAGAAACACCACCTCCGAGAAGCCGTCCGAGAAGCGAGCCATCCAAATTAGGGCTGAAAATGCCCGGACCTTTAAGGAGAAAAAACAAACAAACGAAAATAACAAACCGAAAAGAAAACTGGAATGGATCCTGTAAAATTCAAATAAAGAATAAAAAGAAAGATAAATAATTGAGTGTGTGCTTTAGGAACGACGTGCTTACTCTCCCGAGAAACAGCGGCCGTCGGAGGTTCCAGGACAAGGCCCACGGCCACCCAAACCGTGTGAGAGCAGCAGTTCCGTGGGAGACGTGCGCAGCGGCGGGCCGACGGTAGACCGCACGGCCGCCGGGCAGTGCCCTTGACCTCGGGGCACGCTGTGTTGTGGGGACCCCGGTGCACTGCATTGGAGCTGAGACGGCGGTCAGCGCCCTGTGAGGAGGGACACAGCGCCCGTAGAGCTCTGGCAATACAAGCCGCCCACCAACAGGGGGCGCAGTGCCTGGCACGCAGCGTATTTTCGGGGACCCACAAAAGTGTACCGGTCTCCTTTAGAATCAGAAGAAAAAAAAGCATATTCGGGGTCAAATAAAACGATTTAATTTCTTTTCTGACGTAAGAGAAAATTAAAGTTTTAGGGAGTATGAGAGTCTAGTGTGGCAGGAGGGGCTCACGGAGGCCAAGGTCCGAGGGTCCGTGGGTCCGTGGGTCCTGGCAAAGTCAGGCTGTGGACGGACGGATGCTTTTTTGTGGTTTTTTACCTGCTCAAATCCAGTTGCAGAAAAATTGCAGGACATCTAACTGTATTTCCAACACAAACTCCATGTGGCATACACATGTGACAATTAAAACATACAGAAGCGCCCTGACCAGAGTGGCTCCGTTGGTTGGGCATCGTCCTGCAAAGCGAAAGGTCGCCGGTTCCAGTCCCAGTCAGGGCACGCGCCTTGGGTGCCGGCCAGGTCCCCGTTGGGGCACGTGCGAGAGACAACCGATCGGTGTTTCTCTCTCACATCGATGTTCCTCTCGCTGTCTTTCTAACTCCCTCTCCCTATCTTGGAAAATAAGTAAATAAAATCTTCAAAAAGACACAGAGACAGAGACATACTGTGTATGTGTATGTGTGTATACACATAGATCTGCAAGATGCAGGAGTTAAGCTGCTGATCCTAAAATTCTCAACTTCATGGAGGATGAAAATAGTGTATCAAATGGAAAAATATATGTTATGTTTTTATGATCCAAAGTTCATCAGTAAAAACGCTTCATCAGCAAAGTGCTTCAGGAGTGCCTACAGAACATGGGGTAGACGGAATGAAGCCCCCGCGGGCCACCCCAACGTCCCCGTCCGAACCCCAGAACCTGTGCAGATGGAACTGTCCATGGAGCTAAGGGACTTGGCAGCCGTGGTTAGTGAAGGATGCTGAGATGGGAGGTGACCCTGGACGACCTGCGTGGGGGGGCCCAGTGTCCCCAGAGGTCCTCAGGGGAGGGATGCGGCAAGGGTCAGAGGTGGAGGCCATCCCCGAGGAAGAAGGCAGGCTGTGAAATGCTGAGCTTTGGGGACAGAAAGGGCCGTGCCTTGGGAGGCAGGGGCCCTGGGCTCTGGCAAAGGCAAAAAGGCGCATTTGGCCCTGGGGCTTCTGCGGGGCCGCAGCCCTGCCTGCAGCGGGACGTCAGCCCTGAGGGGCCTTCTGTGGCAGACCCCACCGCTGAAAGATACTGTGAGGGCAGAGGCCGCCAGCTGCGCGCTGGGAGCAGCCGAAGGAGATGAGTGCACACGGAGGTGGGTGAGAGCGGACGGCGGGACAGGGTGGGTGGGAACACACGTGAATGCGCAGAGCCGGCCGCACACGGGATCTCCCTACACCCAGGACGGCCCAGCTTCCGGGGCGGCTGCGGCTTCGCGTTTGTAGCTCCGTCGCCTCTGGACACAGCGCCGGCGTTCGACGGACAGCCTGCTTCCCGTCCTCTCTTTCGGGATGTCGGCTTCTTTCCCACCACCCCGTGCTTTCCTCAGACAAGGTGGACGCCATGGAGAGACACGGGCCCTCTCGGGGTGGGTGTTAGGCCGTTTCATTGCACTGTTTTGGCTCTCGAGCACTTACACATTCCTGGCTCGTTCCAAGGCGGAGAAATGGTTTTTTAGAGTTATCACAATTTCCCATCATCGCAGCTCCAAACCACACGCTGGCCACTTTATAAGACGCAAGCGGCAGCCAGTGCACATCCTCAGCTCGTTTAAGGCGGCGGTGCCTGAGACAGCTTCTCCAGACCACGACTGTGGGCCACGCCTCAGGAAAAGTGCCCACTGACCACGCCTGACGAGCGTCTTGATATTAAACCGCAATATGCAGAGATATTTCTCAAGTATATTGGAAAGCAATTGCACAATTCCACCTTACGGTTTAAGCCAGGCCTTGCTTATCCCATAAAAGCAAAGTACAGAAAGACGTACGTACGGAACCCGACTCTATTTATGGTGCAGGCAGCACGTTCAGCTCTGATGGACATGCATCGCATACTGTACCACCTCCCCCGCCCTCGTCCCCGCAGCATCACCGAGTGAGCACGGGCCCCCGCCAGCACTGGTAAACCGCTCTCCACCTGTCCACAATGGGCAGCCACGCTCGTTAGCCAAGACCTGCGGCAGCTAACTAACCGAGACCCTCCGCGTGCATAGGGTAAAGGTTCTGTGGCCGCGGTTCATCCCACCCACAGCACCGGTGTGGCCTTGAGCCTCATCTCCCTGTCCGCGGAGAGCCGCCCCCAGCCGTCGCCCGCATCGCTAGGTCCTTCTCTGAAACGTGCCCTTGAGGTTGCGTCCCAATCACCTCACGGGCCCGGCAGGTCTGTCTGCAGACTGTGAGGCCGGCCCTCCCTGGGGGCACGGTAAGGCTGAGATTCCAGGCACCAATGGCGGCTGCTGCAGTGGAACTGTGTTTCAACGGCTTACACGTACTTCGTGCCATTACAAAAGCTCGCGAGGGGACTGCATCTCGTTTGGACTCTTTGTTTTTCCCCGTCGACTGGCCATTCCCGTCAATCAAGACAGCTCGACACGCCTCACGAATAAGTTAATGCTGAGTTTCCAATACAGAACGTTGCAGAACCAAGGCCCGGCCTAATGCTTTCCGATGTCAGTCCCTGTCTCCCCCGGGGATCGAATTCCCTCCCAGGGTTTGGAGCAGTTCCTCCCTGTGACGTGTCGTCCGGGCCATGCTCGGTTTTGCAGTAGTCCCTGCATGCGTGGCTTGTTTCATTAGCGACGTTCTCCGTCTCCGGCCTCCCTGCTGGCATCGGCAGAGTTTCAGATTATCTGGATTTCTGAACACCCGATGAGCCTCTGTCCCTAGTCTCACCTGTGCACTGTGATAATAATGCAACGAAAGGAGCGGGACACAGTCTCTGCAAAGACCCGGGTTGTCTTCCCTGCGTATGTTCTATCCCCCTCCACCTTTCACGCTAGAAAGTGTTGGTGGAGGTGACTCTGCAGCACCATCCTAAACGTTTTTAAGTTAGTAACAGATTTAACGGTGCTGCCTGCCAGTCCCCTGACCTTACCGAAGGGTCTCCAGGCTCGGTGCTTCTGCAGCGCACCCGCCAACCGGAATTCCAGGAATCCTAGCTGTCTCGGACTCGTGCTTCCACGCGGGCCAAGCGCCGGCTGATGAATGTACAGCTCATCCGGCTTGGCAACTTGGTTCATGATATTCGAGTTATAAATCTTGCTTTGCAATTTCCGTGACATTTTCTTTCTCTTTACTTTGTTTCCACTTGGCACTTAATTCTTTTAAGAGATGACAGTAATATGCATCCACCCAAAAGGCATCGCCAAGAAAAGAAAAAAAAAGAAAAAAGAAAGAAAAAAAGAAAAAAGGCTATTTTCATGAACATCTTGAGGCAGAATATTTTATATTTTCTTTTTCTTATTGCAAATGGAAATCATACATGTGTATACTTTTACACATTATACTTTTAAGTAGAAGAGGAAATACATATAATTATTCATTTGGTTGATGACTTAATTTTTCTACTATTTAACTTCCTACAAAGTGCCCACTGTATCTTTTGAACACAAAATGACACAACGAAATGGATCATTGCATTAAACACACGGAAATACTAGATACTCTCAGTAGACCATAGAGAGGATTACAAACTACGCTCAGATATTTTAAGAGTAAAATCAGTAACTACTCATGTCTCGTATGGCGTTGCAGACACATTTCCTCTGAAATATGCAAATATGTTTTGCATTATGTTCCCACCAGAAAACACATCCAGAGTAACAACAACAGCCACAAAAACACCAAAACTAACTGCGGTGCCCAGCACGACACCTCCTCCCCCGCAGACGGTGTCTGACTCGCCGGCGGGGAACCCGAAAGCCTCCTGTCCCTGCCCTGGGCAGTCCCCGCAGCTGTGATCACCCTGTAAAAACGCGGCCTGTCTGCTATAACCCGTGCCTGCAGGATGGATGGGGAAGAAATACGCCCAAGTGCCCACAGACCGCGGGTGGCACGGGCATGCATGGTTTTGTGCGACTCCCCTTTATCTGCATTTCGTTATCACGGGTGACTTGAATAAAAAATGTTGTTTGGGAGGAAGTGCACCAAGTTAGTGGTGGAGCAGGTGGAGAGGCAGGGTCAGAGGGTGTTTACGGTAGTGAAAATACCCCGTGTGACACTGTCACAACGGGTGCGTGCTGTTAATCTACGTGCACTACGTTAATCTACGATGGACAACACTGTGAGTCGGCCCTCAGGGGACCTGTGACCTTGGGTGACTGTGATGTGGCGGAGCAGGCTCACCCTGGGTAACAAACGTCCCACTCGGGTGAGTGATGTCGTAATGGGGGGTCTGCATTCCGTGGGCTTGGGGGAGATGAGGGAAATCTGTGCTTCTTCGTCTCCATGTTGCTGCACAGCTGGAACCGCCCTGAAGAACAGAGCCTTTAAAGAAATCACCGGAACGGTGGCTCTCGTGCCTGTGGGACGTTCGAGCTGACCCGCGCTCGAAGACTTGCTGAAATGGCTCACTGCGCACCTCGGCCGTGGCTCGTGAGTTCGCCGCCGTGCACCGCTGGCCCGACTCTCCCCGGTGTTAAACTTCACTGCGCACTTGTCATATTTTGTGACTGAATAGAATATGTCGTTTATACACTAAATGCGTTTGCATGCCCTAACACATACGTGTGGTGACAATGAATTAACAAGGAAACGAGGTTTGAAAGGCTGGAAAGGCCACGTCACTTGCTGAGGCCCCAGGGCTGGGGCAGGAGCGGAGCTCACCCTGACCAAGGACTTCCTGTGCCTATGCTCCTGTGTCTCGGATCACACAGAACGTTTCCAGAACGTTTTATTCGTTCTGGAAATGCGAATTACACTGACCTTCCTACTGAATCTTTATTAAGAGGGAATCGTTTGAATGAATCTAAAGTTATGAGCCTGGAAATAGGCTTAGGAGGAAAGCCATGACATGTCCCCACAAGGGATCACTGGAGGTTTGCATATATGTTCATCACAAGACAACATAAACTCACCACTCCTGACTCTAAAGCACCCTTGGTCCTGCGGGAAGATGACGCTGATAAAGTGCTAAATGAAGCGGCAGCCGGGACACGTCATGAAGACCCTACTTTTGAATATATGACATCATTCTCAGGCGGCATTTAAAAGTCAATGGAAGTGTGATTGTAGTATGTGAGGATTCTGTGTTTAAACTTAAATACTCCATAGCTCTTGACGTTGAAAATGGTAGGGTGAACTGTATGTAACTGGAACGTAATCAAGATCTTCAAAGAATCCAGTTTCGATGACGTAACAGAACAGAGAGCATTAAGCCTGTAGTCTTATGATGGAAGAAAACAAAGTCCATCCACACGCCTTTCGGCCACTGGAAGTCTGGAGGACGTGTGAGGGTCTCCTGACATAAACAGCGTGTGCGTTTGGATTGCTGGGGCACGCTCTCTGAGTAGAAGCGCCCATCCCTTAAACAGGCGGGAGCGGGGATGCTCTCCAAGCTGCCTTCGGTGGTAACGTTCTGTGAGTTTTCACACTCTAGGAGGAAAACTCGAAACAAGAGGCAAGTTCACTGCCATGGTTCCGTGCATGACGACAGTCAGCAGAGCACTGTGGGGGGACACCTGGGGTTGTCAAAGATAGTGCACTCGTGCGCAGTGCCGGTTAGGGCTGAATGACCGCTCTCTGCCTGGATTTACAACGGGGACGGCCAGGTTGAGGAGCCTGTGACATACACAGCAGGTTAAACAGGTGACCATAGGATGAAATTCCCTGCCAAATACCGAAGTAGCCATGACATAGCTCCCTTCCACGGGGATTGCCTGTCTGAGGACAACGATGGGCATCGAGCGCAGAGGAGAGATGGGGCTCAGTGCGATTGATGCTGACGGCGTGGTCTGCGCGGGCAAGGCCTGGGCACGTGCTCGCCCACAGGGGCATGGCCGGCCCCCGCTCAGCGCACTGGCTGCGTGCGTGAGGGGGGCACAGCACCTGAGTCTGTGGTCCTCCCTACGGTGCCCCTGTCCCTGCACCTGGCCGCCCATCTCTCCCACCCTTAGAGTTCCCACGTCTCATCTGTCCCCCAACTCTGGGGCACAGCGCTCCCTCTACTTGTGTCAGCCCGTCTCCAGACTTCATTTGGTCTGAAGGTGACCGCCGTCTAAGTGAAACATAAAGCCGTGTCCTTGTGTCCTTCTGTGATGACTGCCAGACGGACAAGATCCATCGATGCAATGTCCCCCTTTGGGGGGTTCGCTGTAATTAATAGGGCAAGAATCGGAGAGAGTTTATTCTTCTATTTATGGGTACATAGAGAGTTTCCAGTTTGGAGGTAGAAATAAAAAATTCAAGTGGAACATTCTAGTTGTTCCTTATTGAACAGCACAAATCCACGATGGCCAGACAGGGCAGCGTGGGGTGGAGGGAGGAGACGCGTCGGCCACGATGGGTTTTCAGCCCCGAGCCCCTCAGTTCCACCACGATGTATAAACCCTGACCCTACACGAGAGGGCAGATCCCTAGCCGGGGCTGCAGGTTCACTAAGTATCCAAGTCGCTTCCAAGGTGTTCACCCCGAGCCAAAAGTACACCACGAGCTCCACGTCACTGGTCTGCATGCAGCCTTGTTCTCTCTGGAACTTTGTAAATTGTCTTTCCTCATCTGTCACACAGCCACGTACGCTGATGCTTCAAAGACATCTACAGCGACTCCACATATCCCTGGGCCCCTCGACGCTGAAATCACACTTGTACGAGGACCTTTCCCCTGCCCCGGGCCACACCCACCCACGGAATCGACAGTGCCCTCTATTGTCCTGGATTGGAGGTGAGGCCTCTTTCCTCGCCTCACAAGTGTTACTAACTGCGCCCTCGAAAACGTAGTCCGTCCCTCACTGTCTAACATCAGGAGGTTCTAAAGAACGGCCAAAAAAAAGGAAAAAAAATCCTAACGTCCCAAGCACGCTTCCAGACCTACAGGAAAGAAGGAACTTGACAGATTTTGCCACCGGAGCCAAGAAGAAAAGTAATTTCGGAATTTTGGGTTTGCATAGTGGCCTAGGTATAAGTTTCTTTTTAAGCGATTGAATTTCATCTTGTCTGAAACCTAAAATAACAGGAAACAACCAAGACCGAGACGTGAATTTATAATGGATGACTTACATAAGTTTCACATAAAGCGTTTGAGGAACACAACATGATTTTTAAATGTCTCCCGTTATATTTGAGAACCAAAGGTATTACATTTTAGAAGCATCAGGCGGAGACAACTAAGTCTAGGGGAGCGCGTCTCCAACTCCAAACTTTTCCCTCAATCTGCCTTCCCGGGAATGCTGACTACATGGCATGTACAACCTTCTGCCACAGATCATTACTTCTGAAGAGGGAAAAGGTCCCCCCGGGTCAACCCTTTCAATTCGGTTCAGCCCTTTATTGCACGATCTTCACGTTACGTTCCTTCAGGGGGCCGCTGTGAAAGCAGCTACACTCACTTTTCCTTTCAGCAAACACGCCCTGAGTCCGTGGTCCTACCTCCTTCTGAGCTGAGGGTGCTCACAGACACATAAACTCGGGGTTCCTTTAATGAAACCTGACTGCGAAGATTTAATCTGCATTCAGGTTTTCAGAGGAGATATTGCTGCAGTGTTTTCCGACTTCCCAGCCGGACTAGCCTTCAAAGGATTTACTTTCCCAGTTATCCATCATTTCATTGCTTGAGGCTGACAGGCCTCTGGAACTTTCTGAAACATCAGCAACCCTGCACAACGGGTGTCGGACTGATTCCGACTCTCCAACGGCCATACTAATGAACTGTGAAAACGAAAACTTGAGTTTGAACCCGCGTTGATGTGAAACTTGGGTATGACTTAGTTTCCGGTGTATTCATGCCCGAAAGCTAGAAGGCAGGAAACCCTTCCGAATGCCGACGGTTCCTACCTTGGTATCCAGGGTTACTGCTTAGCCACGTGTGCTGGCGGTTGGGCAGGGCCGCCGGCGCGGGTGCTCGCCCTCTGCACGCAGCCGCATGCCCGGGTCCGAGCGGCGGAAGGGCAAGAGTGCAGGCGGTGCTACAACCGGGTCCAGAGAACGGACCTTCCCCTGCAGCGCTCATGTCATGTAAGGTCCCGGGGTCCGGGGGTCAGCGTTCTGGCCTGGTTCACGTCCCGGAAGCTCCTGGGGGAGCGAAGGTCTCACCTTTAGCTCTAGGCCCCCGAGGGGACGGAACTGAGATCCGAGAGACAGGCCCGCATGCTGAGGCGATGTTACTGACACAGCAGTACAATTGGATAATTATAATCTGGATCCTACGGGCGGCTTCGCTGAAATGGGGATCGTTTCCCACTTGACTGTTGTTGGTTTTTTAATGCTGGTCCTGCTCACGTGAAAGACGGGGGACTTTGGGGTTTTGCAAACTCAAGGGGGCCAGGGGCAAGCACACAGATGGTGTTGAGGAAACCCCCTTTGGCATGTCGTGCAATTAGTTCCTGAAACGCTTCGGTGTTATAAGGGAGGGCTTTGATATTTGTTGTGTGGTAATTGTAGCGACGCAGGGTATAGAGAACACGTGAGCGGTCCGCACGGTGGCTTCAGAAAATGCCGATGGGGGAAATCTGTGTTTCCCGAACTGCAGAATTTCTCCCCAATAAAACTAAGAGGGATGTTAGAAACTGACTTCAGCAGTGAAATTAAATATAGAAATTGGTCACGGGTTGAGTCAAGTTCCTCCCCTGTCCCTGCCTGCATTTGCAGGTTCC